>JAJIBD010007844.1:0-98785 GCA_021461705.1 Cryptotis parvus | reverse complement strand
TTTGTAAATAAAGATTCTACAAATAAGATACTCTGTTTTATTTTTCTTCCAATCCATGTGATTTTTTATGAATGCTATTTTAAGTTGCGGTTAAATTTGAAAGACTTGTTTTAGGTTATTGTACTTTTATCTCATATTGCCCAAACAGAGGCAGAATGCAAAGAGCTAGGTGCACCATTATAATAAGTATCTAATAACAGGCCAGCCTAAGGACAAAACTAAAAGGTAAGATACAGAAAAAGAAGAAATTGTTTTGAAATCCCTTAGAGACATATTTAGAGACAAATTTTTTCTTTATTTGGAGACCCGAGAATTTTTTCTCACTATTATTTCAGAGTAAATTTTATTCAGAAATATTTTTTACTTTATTTGAAAGTTTTCAAATGTGTTTATTTTGGATTGGAGCTGACCATACCAGCTGGTGGCTTTTAACTCAGGAGATGCTTCCAGAGATGATCAAAAGACCATGAGGAGCTGGGTTCAGAACCAAGGCTGTCATGTGTAACAAACACATGTTCTTCTAGCTACCTCTCCAGACTCTCAGAAATCCTTCATCAAAATGGTTTAGAAAAATACAGATTCCTTTTTTTCATAAATAGTCTGATTTCATTGTTATTGAAATACTAATCCCAGACCTCCCTAATCTCTGAATGTGTATGCTGGTTTCAAACGTATTATGTGAGTCTGAGAGAAGAAATAACTGTTCCTGGAGGAAAGAAAGCTTTTTCTCAAAATACTCTTACTGCAAAAGACATATGCATTCTCTTTTGGATGGTGCCAACACTGATGGCCAAAGAGTAAAGAGAACATTCCTGTGCTTTTCACAATGAGAGAGGATTCTAGAAATGGTATGCACCCACTCAAAGCTAACTGAATGAAGAATTAATGGATAGTTTTGAATATCAGTGTACTCAGATGTCCAGGAAATTCCCCAAAGATGGTGAACTGGCAGGAAGACTTTCCCAGGAAACACAGCTGCTTGTAATATCAGCAGTCTGGAGTACGGACTTTGAGACGCAGCTTAAACCACTTCTCACTTTACCAAATAGCAAGAGCAAAAGATTGAGTCAACAATTGGGACTCTAAGGAATTGTTTTATACAAGTGTGAGCTCAGGTCCTCCAGACTAGCCATCAGCTGGATGTTGAGCTTGGACGTCCAGCACGAAGCCAGCATGAGCCCCAGCCCCTCACCAAGGGTTGAGCCTTCCTGTCTCGCTCCTCTGCATCTGCTTAAATATTGTCTTTGGGAGATTCCAGAAACTCAAGAACTTAAGGCCAAATAAACTGACAAATGAACTGTATTCACTGTATTCGATGCCTGTCACAAACATTGGGCTTTTCTTTAGGATATGAGAGAAAATTCCTAAGGACAAATACACAATTACTGTGAAATCAAAGTGACTTTCAGGAACAGTGAAAGGTGGGAAAAAAACCCTCCTTTCATAGGTAGATGAGCAGAGAGGGCAATTTCTACTGGAAGGATGGGGAAAACCAGATAATTATATTAGTAAATTAACCCCAAGCCACATCGCTATCTGGATTCGTTCTCATTCCTCACCCACCACCTGCATCATACCACACCAGTTAAAAAGTTATACTGGAAGAGTACCAGAAAGTCTAAGTATTTCATTCACTTATGTTTCAAGTGAATTAAATGTTTTCTAAGTGTGAGACCTAGGTCCAGGCACTAGAGATATAGCCATTAAGACACAATCATTAACCTCAAAAAAAACTTATATGGAACACAGGTAGGCAGATATACAATTACAATAGAATCAACAGTAGCCTTCTTGAATGTATTAGAAATTATACTAGTAGGCAAACAGGAGGAGGATTATATTCATTTCTATCTGTTACTTTACAAACAATAAGGAAGGAACATGTATGTTTGCTCAAGCTCACACATCTTGAGATAAGCCCCCTCTCTCTTTCTCTCTCTCTCTCCCACCCCTGCAAGGTTAAGTGCCCTACCCATTATACAATCTCTCCCACACTCCTCTTCTCTTTTGTTTTGTTTGGGGACCAAATAAGGTGGTGCTAGAGGCCTCCCCCAACTTGGTGCTCAGGGATTTCAACAGTGGTGCTCAGAGGACCATGCGGTACCAGGAATCAAACCTGGGGTTCCTGAATGTACAGCATGAACTCCATCCTTCTGAGCCTGTTCCCAGTCTCTTGAGAACATTTTTTCAATCTGGAGACTCCCTTGTCTTAACTCTGTTCAACTTAGCCTGAAAATCAAAAAAGGTCAAAAGATTAAAAAAAAAAAAAATTTTTTCTTCACTTGATCACTTAATCACTTAACATCCCCTTCTTCATCGATTTGCTCAAGCGGGAGCCACTAATATTTCCATTTGACCCTATCACATGCCAGAGTAGCCCAATGGCATCTGGTTGCTTCAGGAATACAAAGAGCCTCAAACCGTTCGTTCAGAGTCTTGCTGAAGAAGTCTGACCATCTTGTAGGTGGGCGGCCACATGATCTTTTGACATCCCGCGGGATCCAATCAGTAACTGTCGCCTCCAAATTGCATTACATGTCCAGCCCATCTGATTTTCGATGCCTTGGCAAACGAGACAGCATCCCTGACTCTGGAACAGCAACGGAGGTCGGAGCTCCAGATTCCCTTCCTTCACTTGAGTGAGGCGTGATATTCCAAGCATAGCTCTTTTGATTCCTCTTTGGGGAGACCCGAATAGCATTCTCATCCTGCTGCTTTCAAAGGGCTCAGGTCTCTGAGGCGTATGTTAATACAGGGACAACAGTGGAGTTGAAGAGATGTGCCCGGAGCCGGAGGTCCTTTGTCTTTTTAGCTATTTCTTTGATGCTTTTGAAGGCATTCCATGCCGCTCTCTTCCTCTCAGGTTTTAGGTTGTTGATCATGTTGACTTCTCGACCTAGGTACAGATACTGCTGCATTCAGAGACGTTTGTTCCATTGAGAGTGAATGGGGGCTCTGGAACTAGTTCACTTTTCATGAACATAGTTTTGCTGAGATTCAGCTGTAGACCTATCTTTCCACATTCTCAGTCGAAATCAGCCAGCATTTTTGCCCCTTGGCTAATGTTTGGTGTTATTAGAACAATTTCATCAGCGAACTCCTTTTCAAACATAAGATCCTTAGTAATATACTTAATATAAAAGTTTAACAAAGAGAGACCATGGTGATTGAGATCCTATTCTCTCATAACTGTTCACATAACTCCGTAACTATTCACATAACTTCACTTTGAAGTCAATAGTGGCTCAATATCATCTGCAAGCAATTTTTCAAAACCCCCAAATTCTTTAGGATTTCATTCTAAGTTTATTAAGAGCTAGTCTTTCTCACAGTGATAAGGTACTCTAGCGACCTCCTCATTGTAGAATATTAAATAAACAAATAAATAGGAGATAGCATGATCCTAACTTGTAAAAAGACTGTTAAAATCATGAAAGCCAAGTGTTGCTCTGATGGGAGTTACTGAGGTTTGATTTGTAAAGACATCAAAAGATTTATTTAAAATGTGTTATGTGAGTAACATTTTCTTATTGCTAGTGTGAAAAACTTCAGTAAGTGGAAACTAAACAGAATCCTTTCTGATTCCTTATCTCAGAAAACTAATTGCCTGTCCATGCTGGTAGCCAAAGTAGGACAAGAGTGAGGAATGAGGGGAGAGAGTAGCAAGGGGAGATAGCTCATGTGGTAGAGCACCTGCTTAGCATGTGGGAGACCCTGAGTTACATTCCCAGTTATTCATGCACCCCCCACTAGCTCAGCAAGGCTTGCTGTGCCCCCAATGGTCCTGAACACCAAACTTTGAGACCCACAATGCAGCCCAAGCATTGCTAGGAATGACCTTGGGTTCCCTGAACACTGTTGGGTGTGGTCTACATAATTTTTTAATTAAGTTGTCTAATGCAGGAATTCTTTACCTTTTCCTTCTTCTCTTCTTCTTCTCCTACTTCCTTCTCAGAAGTCTCTTTTTTTTTCTTATTTTAATCCCGGGTGTCACATAGTTAAGATCAGTGACAACTTGGAGAGAGTAAACTATCATGTAGATCATCCTCTTGATCAAAAACTTTCCCTTTCAGTCTAATCTCAAGAAAAAGTAATGACTGGAATCTATCTCTAGCTAAACACACTCTATCCAAGCCTATCTCCACCCAGATAAGAATCTTAAAATTCCTTCAATCCTATTCCGGAATATACAGGAATACTAGAAAACTGTTACTTTCCCAAACCTATTCTAAGTCTCTCAGTCTCCTTAGCCCCCTTAGTTCTCCCTAATTTCATTGGAAATGGACTGAATGGATTTGATAATCTTTGCCCTTAACTAATTGCAGAGCCTGGTAAGCTACCCGTGTGGTATTGAATACACCAAGAACAGTAACAATGATGGACCTCATTCCCATGACCTGAATGAATGGCTTGAGGCTCTTCGCTTTTCTGTAGCGAGCAGATGCCCTTAGGGGCATCAGGGACAAATGGAGACGTTACTGGTGCCCACTTGAGCAAATCGTTGAACAATGGGAAGACAAGTGATACAAGTGAACTACCTGGATTGTCTCCAAGATAACCAAGAAAATGCTAACGTTAAGTTTCTAGTGATCATCAGACCTCAGCTATCCATACCAAATCCCTCATCCAATCTAGTGTCTAGGGTAGATCTAGTACCTACCGCAGGTACCACGTGATGGACAGAAAACTCCTAATGCCTGTTCTCAGCAATCCAGAAGTCCATTCTCAGTTCTCATAGCCTAAGAACACCCACACTTCCCTAAATCTCCACCACTCCACATGCCCTCAGACTTTTCCATTACATTTTCATTATGTCTCATGACTCACCAGGGGTGAGAAATGGCCTGTCTGCAGGCCCTAAAAGGCCCACAAAATCATGTGATGTGACCCTAGTACATCGCAGGAAAGACACATATGCTTCTTGTCTGATGGCTGTGGCCCATCTGCCTACATTGTATGGCCCACAAATAATGTTACAAATACCGGGGCTGGAGCAATAGCACAGAGGGGAGGGCATTTGCCTTGCACGCAGCCGACCCAGGTTCGATCCCTGGCATCCCATATGGTCCCCTGAGCACCGCCAGGAGTAATTCCTGAATGAAAAGCAAGGAGTAACCCCTGAGTGTCACCAGGGTGACCCATAAAAGGAAAAAAAACAAATACCCAAGTGGCCTTGACAGGAGAAAAGATTCCTTACCCATATTCCAGCTCTCTATTTTTTACCTTTCACGCATTTTCCTTTCTACCATTTCCACCCAACCCAAATGTTTCTCCTAGGCTATACAATCCAGTCGTACTACATTTCAACTTTCCTAACCCACTTGCAACTATTTAATACCCATAATAACACTCTTTGATACTGAGGACTTCAGAATCATATCTTCACGAATAAACTTAACTCCCAGATAATCACTAACTCAAATAACCCAAATTTTTATTCGTGGGAAAGGGTGTCACACCCAGCTGTGCTCAGTATTACTCCTGACCCAAGAATCACTACTAGAAGTGCTAGGGGAACCATTCAGGAAGCCAACAAACCCTGGGTCAACTGTGTGCAAGGCAAGTGCTCTACTCTCCATACTATCTCTCCAGGCCCCAATTAACTCAAAAGTTTAGACTCAAAAGCTATTAATGATCTGGATTGTAATAGTCTTCATTACAATCAAGGACTCTCTTTGAAGAATAAGATTACTACATCAAAGTTACCCAAACATATTTGATCTACTACCCCCTTTTCAGAAAAAAAAAAACCACTCAGTGCCCCTCCTCACTAGAAACAGAGCCGTTCTTTAAGCAAAGAAACAATCAGTAAGTGCCCTCAATTATATCCCGAAGGCTACTACCATCCCTCTCTACTACTCCAGTACCCTTCCTGGGTGCTATTACCCACTCTGGGAAACACTCAAATAGGCTTTTGATGCTGAAAGTCCAGGAAAATATAGCAAACGCTCCTAGATTATATCTGCCCTACCTTTTCCAGCGCCCAGATGGTGCACCATGTGTCATGATCATTATTCAGTCTCGGGTCACGGCCTCAGCTCCAATCTCTGTTCCATTAAGCTACATAAACAATCACTTCAAGAAGACTTCAGCCTCCTATCAACACAATTTAACCAGGCACCAAAGTCCTATTAATTTTGCCTCCTAAATATTTCTTTAACACTTTCCTTGATCATTATAACTAATTTCATAAAATTAATTTAAAAGTTTATTATCTATTCATTTAAACTATTGCAATAATCTAAGGTGTCTTCTAGCCTCCTCCTTGTCCCCTAAAATCTATTTTTCAATCAGCAGTGAAGGTGGTGTATCTAAATTGTAAATCTGCTCCTGTGACATCCTCCCTCAGTGTTCTTGGAGCACCTAATCCTACAAATGAAATGAAGAAAACAATAAAGAAACTTCAGTAACAATAGAAAAAAGTTATTACTTTTAAGTGTCAAAATAGTTGATAAAATAGAAGCAACTGAGAAACATTTCTACACAGACACAAATGTGACCAATAAAAATCATTACACAGAAATTAATAGCTTTTTTACATATTAGTAATAAACTCATTGAAAATTTAATATTAATGAAAATGAAGGACTAATCACACAGTCAGCTAGACTGTAAAATGCTTGATATATGCTTTTTTAAAAAATGGGGGCAGAGAGATACTACAGCAGGTTAGGCACTTGCCTCTCATTCTGCTGGCCTGGTTTCAATACTCAGCACTGCAATGCCTTAGCACAGAGTCAGAAATAAGCTCTTAGCACTGTGTGGTATTGTTTAAAATCCCAAAACTGAAAACTACACAAACAACAAAGAAAAACACCTCAAAACAAGAGGAAAAAGTATTTATAAGAAAAAAATGTTATGAGAAATCATAGAGAACCCAAAAATGGATATTAAAGCCAAATTTCTGATTAGGGAGCTCTGGTGTTATAAGAATATTATTAATTAGCTCTTAATGTAAATTTTTTCTGTAAATTTAAATATTTGAATAGAAAATGAATACTATAAAGGAAAAAATTATAGCCAAATACCAGCAGCCAGTAATCTAACAAAATAATCATTCTTAAGAAGGTGATATTAGGATCAAATATGGTATAATTTGCCCATCTTTTGACCAACTTAAAGTGTACTTTTGGCTTGTTTTCTAGAAGTTGCTCATGAAAATAACAGGCCACTTAGTGATACTCACCAAATGGAACACAGGGTCCATTGCTCAGGTTCAGCGATGCAATGATGACGTAAGCCAGCCAGTAGTTCTGGGGGTCACCTGCATAAGTGGCAGTGCTCAGGAGATCACTCAGTATTGGGGTTCCAATCCTCATATATCCCAGACATGTGCCTGACCCATATGTTATTTATTTTCCCAGTCCATTTAAAGACTGATCGTAAACTGGAGAAATTAGTGGTCAGAAAATATTATTAAAATGGAAGATTTATTACCTTTTTGAAAAAAACAATTTGGGGTGGCGGGGAGGGGGGTGGGGGGGTGGGGGCCCGCGGGGGGGGGGGGGGGGGCGGGCCGCCCCCCCACAAAAAAAAAAAAAAAAGAGAGAAGAAAAAAAAAAAAAGAGAGAAAGAAAGGGGGGGGGGGGGGGGGGGGGGGGGGGGGGGGGGGGGGGGGGGGGGGGGGGGGGGGGGTGGGCAAAAAAAAAACAATTTGGTTTTTCCATTGAAAAGCTTCTATTTGAGTCCTACAAAATTGTTTCTCAGAAATACTCTACAATTGACTAAAAGCATACATTTAAAAATATTTTTATGACACTATTTGTAATTACCATTCTTGGAAATGGCAAAATACTTGAATAAACCTGCTCTATGAGCCATGGATTCTAATGGGAAAGATGCCAAGAAACTACTAAATTGAAAAAGAAAACTACAGGGGAATGGGCATGTAATATAATCCCATTCAGATAAAATCACAAAAGATGCAAAATATAATTGGAGCAATGTGAGGAAGATTATTTGGGTGGGTTGAATTTCATAGAAACTACTTTGCTAATGCATTTTGCTAATGTGTGGATACTATGCAATATATTTGTAATCAAAGATAAAAGCTGGATTGACTCAGGAAACTCTCAGTAATCTGGACATTCTATCTCTCTTATATTTAGCTCTCCCTACCTGTCTAATAGTCGCATAAAATACATGCTGCTCCTCACATACAACTTGTTTCTTGCATCTTTGCTAATCTGAGAACTTTCAACTTTCAAGCAACAAAAGCTTTAGTTACAAAAATTTATTCAGTTCTTCAGACTCAGCTAAGCTATCTTTCCAGGTTTATATTGCCCTCAACACTGCATGGCAATTTTCATCTAGTGTGTCAATCTCCCCCATTAGACAATGAGCTCCTTGAGAGTAGGAGCCATATTTCATCTCAGCCCCAGCAATTTTCAAAGTGCTCAGGGGTTTAGACGGTAAACTCCATGAACGCTTGGACTCCCACATCATTATCCACTACCCCTGCATCTGGCAGAGTAAGCACACTGATGAAACAGTATGAATCATGAAGGAACCGCCAGCTGACTGTACCCTTTGTCAGTCATCTCTTCAGTTGACCTGTTTATATTCAACCACAGTGAGTACTCACACACACACACACACACACACACACACAACGCACACACACATGTGAATGCCTGGAGAATTTGAAGATTTGGGTAAATAATGCAATCTGCCATAAGTCCTTCCTGCAGTGTCTTTTCAACACATAATAAAACTGAGCATAATCTTTCAATGTAATTGTCAACATCTTCAAAAAGTTCTTCCCTACTTTATATAGTACATTTGCACAAAACAACGATCTTTGACCTTTGAAGAGCAAGTTCACAAATGATCACAATAGACTCTTCTAGCTGTGGAAGTACTGTGGAAGTAATGCCTTATAACTCCAAGTCAGCACATACAGCACTGTAGCGAGAGCAGCGGCCATACCAAAGTGGCCAAGAGAAGGGCATGTGTAATTGGAGCATTGCCATTTGCTCCCAGGAAGAAAATCACTGGTGAATAAGAGGCCTGAGGGCACAGTCACTTTTATCAAAAGCACTAATCTACAACCATTACTCCAGCTAGTCATGAAAGAGGTTAACGTGCTTAAATTTATCATTTTGGTACTCTTAAAAAATATATAATGTGGGGCCAGAGCGATAGCCCAGCGAGTAGGGCGTTTGCTTGCGTGGCTGGCCCTGCTCCATGCCAGCCAGGGTTCAATCCCCAGCATCCCATATGGTCCCCCGAGCACTGCCAGGAGTAATTCCTGAGTGCAGAGCCAGGAGAAACCCCTGAGCATTGCCGGGTGTGACCCAAAAAAGCAAAAGAGAGAGAGAGAGAGAGAGAGAGAGAGAGAGAGAGAGAGAGAGAGAGAGAGAGAACACAGGATTCCTCCAGAGTGAAAATAGACAAAGAAACATTGAAACAAGTGAGATTCGCATTCAAGGGAGAACACGGGCCTGAAAAGGAAGCTAATAAACTCATGTTTAAAAAAAAAAAATATATATATATATAATGTAATAATAAAAAATAATGGAGTAGATTTGGTGTTGTGAATTTATGGTTTATTGATCTTATAATTAAAAGAATTGCTAACAAAATGTGTTAGCCATTTATTTGAAAATGTCATTAAAGTCATTTATATATATATATATATATATATATATATCTAGTTAGTTGTATATATGTAGATATATTCATAAATTGAACATCAACTGTGTACTGGGGCCAGAGAGATAGTACAGTGAGTAAGGCATTTGCTTTGCAAGCAGCCAACCTGGGTTCAATCCCCAGCATCCCATAAGGTCCCAGAACACCACCGGAGTAATTCCTAAATGCAGTACCAAGAATAACCTCTAAGCCTCACTGGGTGTGGCCCAAAAAACAAAAACCTGTGTACTGCGATGTTAGATACTGTATACATAAACACTATTTGACCTCCATTTCAAAATAGCTCTAGCTAGCTTTCTTGCTTGATAGTTACTGGGTCTATAAATCCCTTTGAGTAATTTTTCTACCAAGAAAGCAACATTTAAAAACACTTGGGTTTCCTGATTCCTTTTAACCCAGCTTAGTCTTAGTACTTCCATTAAAGATTTTTCTTTTCTCTCTTCCTTCAAGCTCACATCTATAATCACTAAAGATAATGTTGAGTGAAGGTGTGATGGGAGGTTAAGAGGTGGGAGAGGAAATTAGGTTGGTTAAAAAAAAAACTAGGCTAGAGAATCTTTGTAAGAGAGTAATCAATTATTTATAACATTTTGATTGGCCTTTGGTTGTAGAAAGCTATCCCTTAAGATGGGTGAAGACTATACAAGGAGTAAAGATAAAAAGACTTGAACTTCTCTATAAGCAATTAGTTTTATGAAAGGGAGACGAAGGGTCTGGGACAAAGTCAAAATTGAGGAAGAAGATAAAAAGCAGAGATAGAAGGGCTGGAGAGACACAAATAGGTTAAGGCACTTCCCTTGCACATGGGCTGACCTGAGTTTAATCTCTGCTACCACACATGGTCTCCAAAGCATTGCCAGGAGTGATCCCTCAAGACAGAACCAGGAATGAGTCTTAAACATTGTTGGATACAGCCACACAAACAAACAAATGGAGAAACAAATCCAGATACAATGACAGAGGGCGAGAGGACAGATACCAGGCAGAAAATCTAATTTGTGGTTGTGGCTATTGATATTAGAAAAACATGAATAGCACATATTCTATTTGAGATTGCTTGCTGAAACCTGCTATATCACACAAAATTGACAAACCTCCAAGTTATATCTGTAAAAGTTTATATTATATTTCAAGGAAATCAGGAAGAGGAACTGTTCCTCTCAGATTAACCAAAACAAAGAAACAGGAGTATTCATGGAAGATGAAACAGAAAAATATGGTGAAAACTGAAAACGTGAATAAGACATGAAACAGCAAAAAATGCAAGCAGTGAGGCAGCATAAAAAGCATACATATGTGTGTGTTTATAATATTATCTGGGAAACATTTCTTTAAAATTAGCATTCTGGGAATGGGGATGTGTGCCAGCAATAGAGGGAATATGGACCAGCAACTGAGTGCACATCTCATTGTGTAGGGCCCTGGATGTTATCCCCAACACCAGAGACAAAAAAAAATAAATAGTGTAAGCTGGAAAGGTAGAACAGGGGTGCCTCTCTTGCATGCTGCTGATCCATGTTTGATTCTAGCTCTACATTTGATATCCAAGACCCACTAAGCACTGGGAAGTTCTGGGTGTGGCCCCAATATGTCAATGTAGATATATCTATATCTACATAGATATAGATACAGATAATAACTCTAGATACTTAAACGCAAATATCCTCTACTCAAGAATTCTCAGGTTGACTATGACAAAGATTTATCTATCTTTTTCTAATTTCGGATGGAGTGCAAATCAGTTTTATTTAAATTCATTTTAACACATTTTCCTACCTCCCAGAGAGAAAATAGGAGGCCCTGAAGAATTCCAGAAAACTAATAAACATAAACATAGCAACTCACTTTTGTCGTAAACAAGTAAGCAGTTCCATGCAGCATCCACAACGAAGCACATTTTCTATTTCCTTTGTCTTTTTGATGCGGTCATGGTGTTTTCTAATGTGAAGCATTGTCCCAGCAACTTTAACTTCCTGTGCTACAGGAAGTATAAGCTCAAACTAGATTTACATTCCCTTTTCTGGCATAATAGACAGGTGAGGTATTCCAAACCATCATCTCAATTGAAGCAACTGAAATGTAAAACAAAATCATTTCTTAAGTATTATTAACATTCTTGTGAGTTGGCAGAAAGGAATGTCTAGAGTTCAAAATGAAAAAAAAAGGCAAAACTTTAAGAGATATGCATGTGTAAACTCTGGGGGGCAGTCTGTGGTCAATCCCAGTGATGCATTCGAGTAAAACTGCAGAGCGCACAGGTGGGAGGTAAACTCCAGTTATTACTTGAGACCATCATTAAATGGGGGCTCTCAATACAATAAGCTGAGACCCTAAAGGACTCCACCTTAGAATAAAAGCAATGAAAAACAAACCCCTCTATGCAGGAATGGATAGTACTTTTAGGGCTGGGCACTGGGTATATTAGGTGACACACCCTAGGAGCTCTGGGGCTTTGCAGCTTAAAGCCTGGGTGGAAAATATCTTTTTCTTGGAAGGTTGCATGACCATAGCAGGCTCCCAGGGATCTTAAATCATAGCAACTCTCTGTGCTAAAATCTCAACGAGAAAATTTAAGGTAGTCCTCTTGAGAAAGAATGGTAGCAGTCAAATGAAGTTATTGAATCTCTCCAGAATTTGGCCTAGAACCAACCAAGACACCTAAAATTGCTCACCATCAAGAAAGGCCCTAGCCAAGAAGAAACACGGAAACAGCTTGAGAACAACTGGTGGCACTAAGAAGTGCCTCACAGACTTCAAGTCTCTGTGCAAAAACCCACTAGAGTCATCTTCACCTTTCAGAAATACTCAGTGAAGTTCCACCAAGCTCTCTGAGCAATGCCAGAACCCATGGAGATGGCATGACTGTGGCACAGTCTGAGGTGTCAGCTACTGCACTACACAGTAAAGCAAGGGAGAGATAAAGACTAGAGCGTGGAATAAAGAAACTGAAAAGATGCTCTGTAAACGTAAGAAAATATTTATGCACAATATATCAGTAAGAAACTAATATTCAAGATTTATAAAGCATTCACAAGATTGAACACCCAAAAATTTAATAACAGCATCAAAAATGGGGAGAGACCCATCGACTCCAGATCTACAGCTGCGCTGCTCAGCTGACCCCATGTAGAAGCAACCCATGGAGCTGACCACCCGGTAAGGGGCTCAGCCAGCCCCTGGCGGAGTCCAACATTGCTCCAATGGTTCGCTCACATGTGCGGGAGAGACCATGCTGGCGGACTCGGAGTGGAGATTTGGGCTCTGCCCTTTCCTCCATTCCATGCCAGCTTCCCCAGAAAATAGACACACCCACACCAGACACACAGTTCCACTGCTGCCCCGGAAGAGTTCCAGACCCAATTACAACCTCATTCCCATGACCTGAATGAATGGTTTGAGGCTCTTCATGTTTCTGGAGTAAGCAGATGACCTTGGGGACTATACTTGCTTGGGACAGGACGTAAAGAGATGTTACTGGTGCCCACTGGAGCAAATCCATGAACAATGGGAAGACAAGTGATACAAGTGAAGTGGGGAGGGAGAGAGAGAGAGAGAGAAGAAGAGAGAGAGAGAGAGAGAGAGAGAGAGAGAGAGAACAAAAAAATAATAGGCAGTTACTAAGCAATGATCAGCCCTTGGCCTCTGAACATAAAAACCAATTAGCAAGCAACAGGGTAAGAAGAAGGGGAGTAAGATCAGACTAGAAGTGACTCCGGGACAGTAGTGAAAAGCATGGACATTTCAGTGGTGGAAGTTAGAAATATATACTCTAATACTGCTGTAACTAGCTAAAGAATAACAGATAGGGGCTAGAGCAATAGTACAGCAGGTAAGACATTTGCCTCACATGAAACTGACCAAGGTTGGATCCCTGGCACCTCACATGGTCCCAAGTGTGTCAGGAGTGATTCTTGAGCACAGAACTGGGAGTAAGCCCTGAGCACTGCTGGGAGTGGCTCAAAAACAGACAAACTAAATTATTATCAATAAATAGGTCCATGAGCAACAAGTGACTACTGCTCTCCCTGCTCTGACCATAGCAGTACGTGGTAAGGGCAGGTGATGAGAGGCAGAGCTTCTGTCCACCTGTGCTGAATTTGCAAAGTTGCCTTAAGGCTTCTGACACTCTGAAGTCATTTGGCACTGCAGTACAAACTAAATTTTTAACAGATGCAGAAAATTTGTATCAGAAGGGAAATTCTTCTTTGACAAAAATTCCTCCGCATCTGTCATTGATGCTAAGGCCAGTTTGTCCATGCAAGGAAGTCCAGCAAAGAAAGCTGTAATTAGAGACCTGAACGGGAACCTGTTTTATACAAAGGGAAGCATGTGGCATAGTCTGGAAGGCAGATCATGTATTTAATGAACGCATAAACACCACATCTGGACCCCTGAGCATGGTCAGGAGTAATCCCTCAGCACAGACCCAGGAGTAAACCCTGAGTGCCAATGGTGTGCCCCTTCCCCTCTTCCCCCACCCCCCACACACAAAGATTGGATGCATTTAACAAGGTACTATGGAGAAGGTCAGACTCTGAAAAGCTTTGACGAATTTGAATATAAACAAGCTGAGTCTGAAATTCATGGATTTGACAGTGCAAGAAGTAATCCTATCTCAACTGCAAGTAGTTAAATAAAACATTAAGGACATTTGGGTACAACAAATACCAATTAAAAAATTAACTTTGGGCATCTGGCTTGAAACGTGAGGTTTGAATTCAATTCTTCAGGCTGTTGCATGCACTGAGCCTGATCTGGTCAGTTTTGCTGTCTGAAAGCTATTCTGCTTGGGATTCCACACAGATCCACACCACAGCAAGATGTGTGCAAGCATCACAACTAAAGGGTGCGTCCTCCAATCACAACTAAAGGTGGTGCCAGCACCACAGCCATGAGTATAACTTCCCCAAAATAAATTTTATGAGCATCATAATTAAATTGTACTAATGTGCTAACCTGCCAAGCACAGTGTATAAACACCTCATCTAACATGACCTCCCCCCACTCCCATGAGCTCTGCAATCAAGCCGGTATGTTCTCATGCAATTATTACAAAAGAACATCAAGAGATGGAAGGCAAAAATAGTTGAAGTTTGAACATATGAGTGCAGAGGGAAACACCTTCAAATGGATGATGAGAACTTGACAGAGAGACTAAATTAGCAGTGTAATTGAATTCTTTTATTGGAAAAGTGGCTCAAAGAAAAGATTTTCGGGACTGTGTGTTGATTAAACACAGATTTCATGTGTATTACACATTTAATATATATTATTTAATATTATATACTTATATGTTAATGAATATATATTGTTTCATTAGAGTTTTCAAAAAAGAAGTGTGAAATGTCTAAAAAGAAAAAAAATCAAGTTGATAATTATTGAAAAGGAAACAGGGATGTAAACAAGACTGAAGAAATCTTAAACTGCATTTAATAATCTTATTGTTGGTATATGGCCCACCACCTCGGCAGAGCCTCACAACAAGCCAGACCACCCCCCCTCACTCCACGGGCGCCGACATTTTCCACATTTGGACTTTCCTCTCATCAGAACTCCACCCAGCAGAGCAGCCCATCACAGCCCGGCTCGCGCGGCCTCTTGCGGCCAGCGTGGTTCATCAATAAATGCGGGGCGGGGGGCCGGGGGGGGTTGGCCTTCGCGCGGGCGGGCTCGGGCGGGCGGGGTTCGTTCCCGGCTCCCTTATGGTCCCCGGGGCCCCCCGGGTGATTCCTGGTGCAGAGCCAGGGGAACGACCCCTGCGCCGGTGTGCCCCAAAAAAATAATGCTTTATTTGGAGGTGTTTAAAAGAGTTTGCCTCCCGCTCGGCAAGCCTGGCAAGATTCTCGTGGTTGTATTTGATATGCCAAATTCCAGTAACAATTACATTAGGTCATTCCCATGACTTAATATAATGGTTTGAGGCTCTTTATGTTCCTGTAGCAAGCCGATACCCCCTGGCTCTACTGGCATGAGACAGGACATATGGAGATATTACTGGTGCCCGCTCTAGCAAATAGATGATCAACGGGAAGATCGTGATCATGATCGTGATTGTTGGTATATAAATTATTATAAATCAACTACATGGATCACTTGATCACTTGATCACTTGAATCCCATTATTCATCAATTTGCTCGAGCGGGCACCAGTAACATTTCCATTGGACCCTATCAGGTGCCAATGTAGCCCAATGGCATCTGGTTGATTTAGGAATATGAAGAACCTCAAACCGTTCCTTCAGGGTCTTGATGAAGAAGCAAGTATCAATTTTTAAATATGGATCAATTTTTAAATATATTTTTCATATTTTCAAACGCACCATTAAATTAAAAATCAATCTCTAAAACTCAAAACTTAACTGAACAAATGAATTTAGTTATATATCTAGTTAGTTGATATGCAGAGAAAAGTATTTAAGTGGAATATTCGTTTTTAAAGTTTTTTAATTTTATCAAAAAACCACGAGCTAAAAATATTTAGTTGAGTTTTAGATATATAATTTTCTAGAACAAAATTTTTAATTGAATCACTGTGCAACGAACCATTACAAAACTGTTCATGATTGGGTTTCAGTCATTCTTGTTCCAACACCCATCTATCCTCCACCAGTGCACATTTCCCAACACCAATGAAACTTTACATGGTAGCTTTTCACTATCTTTAGATGGAATATTCTAAAGAAACATACAATACAAAGAAATATTAAACTGCATTTAATTATATTATTCTTGGTATATAATTATTTTATTTATTTGTTTTTACTTTTTTGGGTCACACCTGGCAATTCTCAGTGGTTATTCTTTGCTCTGCACTCAGGATAGTACAGCGATACTTCCTGGCTTGAAGTACAGCTGTACTATCACTCCGGACCCCTACTATTACTTTTAAAACTATTAACTTATTAACACATTCTTTAAGATAAAACAAATAAGGTCATATTTTAACATTTTTAGGAATTAGAATTTTCATTGTTAGAAATATATATATATATATAAAAAATATAAAACAATTTTAAAATCAAAGGAATAAAAATTCTGGGGTTTACATTAAAACTGGAAATAATCACTTCAAACTCACTTTTTGTTGTGTTTTTGAAACTAAATTTATCTTAGCTGTGTCCCTGAAATTACCTAAAAGCAATAATATTTTACAGGCAATAGGTTCTTACTTAAACTCTGATTATGATGTCTCATTCCTTACCAAAAGAAATGGGCTCTGGAGCAGGGGCAATACCTCAAAGCGGTCAACTGGATGCTTTGCATGTTCGAGACCTGAGTTCAACCCTTGACTCTACAGTGCCCCTTGAGAATGACTAGATGGTGCCCTGTGGGTCCCAAAGTCATTGATCTAAGTGGCACCACATCAATGGACCGAGTATGCAGCTGTCAGATTCTCCACACTGGTCAGACATCAAAAGACATCAAAAGACACTGTGTATTTGTGTGTATACATATGTAATTGCTTACCTAGGGCAAAAAGCCAACAAACGATATAAAATCTTCTACAGAAAAACATGTTTATTGTAAGACTGTGTAAGGCCTAGACAAATAACAACATACGCCATATGTGTTTCTAGAAGGATTTTCTATGACAATGAAGTTCATTCTACCCAAATGACTTTTCATTTCATTTACACACTTTTCAAGAATCTAATATGCTGTGCAGAAAAATGTACCAAAGGAAAATAACTAGGAAGTACATAGCTAATACAGAATTTCAAGTCATTGGGTGGGGCTAGAAATGGAATGAAACTGGGAAGAAATTCCCATGAGCTTCTGAAGTTTTAGGGATGACCTATTCTTTAAATCTGCACATGGCTCTGCAGAAATTTGTTTTATTGTTTTCAATTAAACCATAATTTGGAATTTTTTCCAAATTTGGAATTCAAATCACAATTTTGAATGCACATTTAAAAATAAAGATCTTTAAAATAAGAGTATTAGTAGTTTTAGTAAGTAGGGTAAGGCAAGCAGCTCAGAGGGCACAATCCTGGCATACATGAAACCCCGAATTGGGTCCCCTAAGATCAGATCTGCGCAGTCTGCCGAGCCCCACTGGGTGTGGCCCTGGTGGTCCCTCCCCCAGTTCTGCTGGGTTCAAACAGCATTACATTGTCAGCCTGAGCTCTGAACAGTCGGTCTATAACTGGGTCAAGTATCCCTGGAAGTGGCCACTATCCCAGTAAGAGTAGCCACTAGGGAGCCTCCCTCCAAAGGAGTGTTAATAAATAATCTGTCTACACTGCCTACTATAGTTCTCCAGGAAGTTCTGATAATGTTATTCCCTTAGATTCGGCAGTATCGGAAGATGAGTTAACAAGATGCCATTTTTTATTGTCTAGTTACTGGTACAGAACCTTAGAGAAACAAATATATATGTACATATATATGTCTTTATATACATAAATATCTATTTATATATATTTATATATAAAGATATATATTTATATATTAAAATATGTATAAAGATATATAAATATTTACATAAATGTACATTTATATATTTTATATATTCAAATATTGTATATATTAAAATACATATCTACATAATTTTAAATATACATAAACGTATATTATAATGGCATGCATCTACACCAAAACCATTTGTTCTCAGCCTCAACTCTGCTTTTCATGTCCACAGATCTCTAAGTCCTGGTAGGGTTTTATTATTTCCTGACTACTATCTACTATATTTCCTCTCTGCTGAAATGCTTGAGTCACTTCATATATGTTTAATGAAGTTGTCAGAAATTCTGGTTCATAACACTGCCTGAGCTGTTTCACTTAAGATCTTATTAGCATGCGTAATTCTACTTCTAGATAACACAGTTAATTAAACTACCAGATCTGTGAGTATGGCACAGAATCACTCTTAGAATTTAGTTTATATGTATGCAATGAGGGAAATTGTAAATTCAATACCTTTTTCTGAGACTAGAGCACGCAGGGTTGTCTTGGGTGTCAATAAAGAAACAGTCAGTAATCGGAGCACTGTGAAAGACAGGCCTCAGGTCTCAATAGTAATTGTGATAAGAGCCCATTGGTTATAGCTCTGACAACGAACACCTGAGCCCTACCTAAGACCAGGGCATGAAGCTGAGTTCCCATTAAGAAACCGCCCACACAGAGAATTCTCTAGAAGGTGGCAGCACTGTTTAAAAGAACCTTAAGATACCCTCCCTGCATCTCAGAGAAATATGCCCAAGAGCAGCTTTGAGATAAGAATGTCTTGTTATTATGAAACTGGGTAATATTGGGGATTATCAAGAGAAGTTGGGAGTCTGGGGAAAATGTGTTATAGTTGGGATGCATCAGACTAGCCACTGTGAGAGAACCACAGAGACCAGCTGACTCCCCAGAGATGGCAACTCCTGCTACCTACCCCTGAATTTCCCTTCTAATCCAGTTGCCACATTTATCAACTGAGTTTCTACAATAGGTCTGAAATCCTTAAGGAAGATAGACACAGTAACTCCAAATGTGATTCTCATCCAAGCAAATGTAAGAAATACTAAAACTAACTTAAAACATAAACTTCATTGAATCCTTGTTTTTGGATCTCTATTGCATCCCTGAATTGTTTATGTCAGAATCATAAAATTGAAACCACTTTCTTATTTTTTTTTTCATTTTTGGTCACATCCGGAAATGCTCAGAGGTTACTCTTGACTTTGCACTCAGGAATTACTTCTGGTAATGCTCAGGGGACCATATGGGATGACCGGATCAAATCCAAGCCAGCCGCATGCAAGGCAAATGCCCTGTCTGCTGTACTATATCACTCCAGCCCTGAAGCCACTTTCTGATGGCTAGTGTGTCCTCCCTTAGAAGGCACCAGCAGACATTGGTAGGGACCTCTGGACACAACCAGCCAAGCGTTTAACAAATGTCCTTGCCTCTTTTGTACACAGCTATTATCATTGTCTCTTTTAAGCTAGTGCAAACTTTCATTTAATTGATAACTTAAGTCCTTTGTGCTCTCACCTCTCAGTCAGAATAATTATGCCATGAATACATATAACATGAACATATATGTGTCTAAATAAGTTAACTTTGGAATTCAAAAGACACGGGGCGGAACGATAGCACAGCAGGTAGGGTGTTTGCCTTGCACGTGGCTCACCTGGGTTCGATCCTCAGCATCCCATGTGTTTCCCCAAGCTCCACCAGGAGTAATTCCTGAGCCAAGAGCCAGGAGTAAGCCCTGAGCATCGCCAGGTGTGACCCAAAAAAAAAAAGGGAGAAAAAAACTGGAACTCAAAAGATATGATGTTGGGGGACGGAGGGATAGCACAGCGGGTAGGGCGTTTGTCTTACACGTGGTTCCCTGAGCACCGCCAGGAGTAGTTCCTGAGCGAAGAGCCAGAAGTAATCCCTGAGCATCTCTGGGTGTGACCCAAAAAAGCCAAAAAATAAAAAAAAAGATATGTTGAGTATGCAACTTCACCCAGCCTTGTTTTTCTGATAAGTTAAATGGCAATTATGCTGTCCTCCTTCTAAGGTCATTGAATGGAATATGACATTTGTAAGATGGTCTACACAGAGTACTGTTCAAAATAGCAAAAACAGTCCTGATGTGGAGTCAGAAATCTTTCTGTCCCTTTGTGACTATAAAAACTGGCACCTTTTGCCCACCCTTGCTGTGTCTTTCTACTTGCTGCATTGTATGCTGCCAAATTCATAGATTTCTTGTTGTCAGGTTTCCAGCCATTGTGACAGAATTAGCCGTGAGATACACAGGAGGTAAGGGAGTAAGCTGTGTTGTGTGGCAACTCTTCCTAAGTGCCATGACAAGCTGGCCAGTTTCTGCACCATCTGTATGGACGGCATTGCCTGTGCCTGCAGAGAAATACCTGTGGCAGAACAAGTAACAAGTGAGAACTAAAGGCCACGCTGGCCTCTCCTTTCCAGACTCCAGACTTATGCCCAAAAGTGACCAAGCTCCACAACCCAGGGGCCCCGCCTGTCTCTCACAAGCTCTAATCACTTGTCACTTGATCACTGAATCCGTTACTCATCGTTTGCTCGGCGGGTGCCAGTAACATTTCCATTGGACCCTACCACGTGCGTAGCCCAATGGCATTGGTTGATTCAGGAATAGAAGAGCCTCAAACCGTTCCTCAGGGTCTTTACAAGGAAGTCTGACCATCTTGTAGGTGGGCGGCCGGCCATGTGATCTTTGACATCCCATGGGATCCAGTCGGTAATGACTCTAGTCCAGCGGTTGTCTCCAAATCATACATGTCCAGCCCATTATTTTCGATGTCTGCAAGAGACAACCCTGATTCTGGAATCGACGAGGTCAGAACCCGGTTCTCACTTGAGTGAGACGTGATATAAGCATAGCTCTTCGTGCCTCTCTGGGAGACCGAATAGCATTCTCATCCTGCTTCGTAGGGCCCAGGTCCTAGGATGTATCAGGGAGAACGGTTCTCCTCCCGTCCCGATAACAAGCTCTAATACTTTCATTTAAACTTCATAGGCTGCAGGACCATGACCGAGACAGAAGAGGGAGCCGTGGCTGACCTGCCCGGGTCCCTGGTGTCAGTGCTTCATCGTTGATATTTTTTCAATTAAATCATGAGGAATTCATTATGCAAGCTATCACTTCATTACCCACGAGGAAATGATTACTTTATTATCCTTGAGAGGGCCATTCCAGGGCATCAAAATCTTTAGATAAGGAGCTAATTTAATTTTGGTTTCTCTTCTGCTAACATTTCACACCCTGAGGCAATATATACAAAAAAAAAAAAAAAGGGGAAACCGTGAGGTCACTAGGTCAAGAATATTAGCATGACAATTAGGAAAAAGAAAGGAATTCTCTGTTTGGCCTCCAAGTTGCCAAAGTTCTTTCTCACATATTATTAGTGATCATAAAGAGCAAAACATTTGCCAAGTACCTATTGTGCTTTAAACAAACTATATTTTTAGCAAAAGACTTTTTGTTTTGTTTTTTGGTCACACCTGGTGATGCTTAGGGATTACTCCTGACTCTGCACTCAGAATTACTCCAAGCAGTACTCGGAGGGCCATATGGGACACCAGGAATAGAACCCACGTGAGTATAGATAAAGCAAGTGCCCTACCCACTGTACTATCACTTCAACCCTGAGAAAAAAACAGTTTTATGAGAATACGTACCATCAAACTTTTTAAGACTTCAAATGGCAGTGTTTTGTGGCCAGGCAAAACCATTCTATGGCTCTTCCCTTCCCTGGTTCAAAAGGACAAAGGAAGGAGATTTAGTCAGGCTATTATCATGTAAATATTAATTGCTAATGCAAGCAACTGAGGTGGGTAAGAAACTAGTACAATGGTTGAGGGAAGGTCACATTGGTGGAGAGATTGGTATTGGAACACAGAATACCCAAAACAACTATATTATGAATAACTGTGTAAACTACAGTGTTTAAGTAAAGTCAAGATCAATAATAGCCACAGCCACCACCACGTTGACTCACCCACTGGCCCTGCTGTACCGATTCCTGGACTAAATCTCTGACTTAGTTTAGGTCCAGAGCAGAGCTTGGTGAAGATCACAGAGTTAAGGGCAGAGAGAGGGCTAGAGGCCCGAATCCAACTTCAATGCTTCATGACTAATCTGCTGAAATACCAAAGCAAAATTCCAGGTACACAAGTTTTGGGGCTGAGGACTCTGGGCTCTTCTTGGAGTGGGGCCAAGCAGCCTCTCCCACCACCCCCATACTGCCAGAAGCCCCAGCAACACACTCACATCCCACCACCACCAAGCAACAGCCTGGCTCCCGGCCTCACCACTGATCTCAGAAGAGACACAAGGCAAGTCAAGCCACTGAAACTTAATGGCCCAACTATTATACAGACGCTGTGTTGGATTACAGACCCCACCGAGCCACAATAATCCTGGACTTCCTGGGCAAACTTCCAGATGGCACTTCCAAATTCCACAATACTGAGAGCCTCATAGGGCATCCCAAATTGTATGGGAAAATAGCACAGAAGTTATCTAAGCTCAATAAACACAGTAACACAGAAGGCTTAAGTAGCAATAAACTGCTTAGTAAACTGTCAATGATGTTAATGATCCCATGGTAAAACACAATAATTTTCACAAATTTTCTTTTTCTGACATGTTTTTCAAAAATTCTATTAACCATTTTGTTGTAACAAGCAGCATGAAATAAATTATTTTGTGTCTGCTAAGGAGGCAGGTTTGGAGGTGGGTGGGAAACCGGGAACTGTAGTGGAGGAAAGGTCACACTGATAGGGGATTGGTATTGGAATACTGAATGCTCAACACAACTGTATTGTGAACAGCTTTACAAACCACAGCGTTTAAATAAAGTAAAAAAATAATAATAGAGGACAGACTCTCAGAGGCAGGGAAAACATCGCACACCACAACCACAGCCATTCTCAAAGTAAGACTCCACAACTCGACAGAGCCCCAACCAAGAGAGAAGCCAAATTCAAGCCCAGGTATGCAGGATTTGGTGGCCAAGTTCACCAAGCTTCCCAGGGAGCTGAAGCTGGGGCCCCTTCCCCCCACCTCGGTCCCCTCCACAAAGGCCTGGTGGGCCCACCCAGGACTGCTGCTGATGCTGTCAGCCAGAATCAAGGTACATAGGTGCAGGGCAGAGCTTCTCCCCACCTGTCCTGTGCTAGGCTGATGGGGCATCCTGGAAGGGGGCAGGCTCGGACCCTTGCCTGCCCCCACCCCGACAGACTCTCAGAGACTGGAAAACCTCATGCACCAAAGCGACAGGCATTCTCAAGGTCCGGACTCCACAGCTTGACAGAACCCCACCCCATGGTGCACAGCCACAAAGCAGCCCGTGTTATCTCAAAACAAGGTAGACTCATCTAACAGGTATCCCAACACATTTCATAGAAACACAAGTGTGTGGACACGATGTGGGTCTGTGGGAACATATCGAAAATTTCCAATACAATGGGCTCAGATGGCACAGGGAGATTTAAGAATCTCTAATGACTTTGTCTAAAGCCATATTCATTGACTATGTTTAGAGAAGTGGCCCCAACGAGCAGTATAGAATAGATTATTCAGTGTATACACAGGACAAGCTCAAATAGAGGCTGAGATGAATGTCGAAAAAGGTGTTGTCCATAGGTGCAGTGGTGGTAAGTCTGGGGTTGACAGGAGAAAACCACCGTGTTCAGGAAACCCAGAAAAGAACAGAATCGGCCAGACTCCCAGACAACAACCCAGAAAAAAAATGCCATGGCTTTGTCAATACCATTCCCTTATATGGGCTGTAATGATCAACATAATTGATGCTGGCTAAGGGAGCAGGCAAGGGGATGGGGGGAGGGTGGTGGGATATGCCGGTCTCTGGTGTTGGTGGGGGCACATGGTGGGATTGGTGCTGACTGATGAGTCTAGCAACTGTATTGAGAAAAAGCTTTGTACTTTGTAAATCATGGCGTTTAAATAAAAGAAGAAACAAATAAGAATATATTCAAAAAATAAAATAATAATAATGATAGACATCGCTGCCACCAAGCTGGCTCACCCACTGGTCCTGCTCTATCAATTCCCAACTGAATCTCCAAGGATAGAGATACCTCCTAATTCCTCAATACTGAATTCTAAAATTTCAGTAGGTGTTGCAGGACTCCTCTAAGGGCCGCTGCATCTGCGTAGATAAGGGGGTAGTCTAAATGTGGCAGTTTATCCGACCATGTATGCTGTACTAGCTGGTATAAATATTCTCCCATGCTACCACAATCATCGTGGGACTAGCTAGATCTTACCAGCATATTAGCCTGGCCACGTAGGACCCCTAAGTAATTAGACCAGAGAGAAATGCTGTTTGCTTCCAAGCAAACAAGCATGGCTCCCTGATATACTCAAAGGCAACTAAAATACAAAACTACAATGAAGTAGAAGAGACTTGTGAAGGCTTGGAGAAATATTTAACTGGCATTAGTATTAGTCTTTGGTACAGAGACATGCCATCTCAGAAACCCCCTTCTCTACCCTATAAAGGCATTTCCAGGCAGATCTTGGCTCAAAACATTAGCATACAAAAGGGCCTAGGTGAGGTGCAGGGAGGGATTACCTAAGGGCATTTGACCCTCCCTGCTTTCCATAACAATGGGAGGAAGGTCTGAGTTGCAGGGGTATAAAATTAGCCTGCTTTCTCTCTTGCACGCTTCTTTTTGGGCTCTCTCTTTGTGAGCGCTCACCCTTCTTGGGAGTCTTGTCTTCTTCTCCTTTTACAGGGCCTTTACACGTGGTGGCCGCCATCTTGGCCTACACGTGGCTGGGGTTCTAGCCTGGAATCCTAAGCACCGGGCTTTTCCTTTTGCTGATTTGTATGCCTGAACCTGTGATAAGTAAACCCTTTTTAAAACTGCATCAGATTCCTGAGTTTTCATCCATTTCTCGCCGGCTTCAGAGGTAGAAGGGGGAACTTCGCTTCCCGGCACTGTCGGGGACCCGGCGGAGCTCCCCGACAAGTAGGCACTGGCCAAATTAAATGGGAAAGTAACACAGAAACCAACTAAACTGAACAAACAAAACAGCAACACAGAAGGCTCAACTAGCAAGTTTAGCAAATTCTTAGACAACCCCTTCATGAGATATAATCGTCACATTAAAAAATTTATTTTAATACTCATTGATATTCATAATGATATTGTATCTAATAAATTTCAGCTCTAGAATTGTATAAACCATTATGGCTTTTGTCTACATTAAAATAATTTTTTTTTACTTTTTTGTGTCACACCCAGCAATGCTCAGGGGTTATTCCTGGCTCTGCATGCAGGAATTAATCCTGGCTGTACTTGGGCAACCATATCAGATGCTAAGGATCAAACGTAGGTTGACCACGTGCAAGGCAAATGCCCTACCCACTGTGTTATCGCTCTGGCCCCAATTTTTAAACTTTTAAATAATAAATTATCCTTAGAGGGCTGGAGTGATAGTATAGCAGGTACGGTGTTTGCTTGCACCCAGCCCTCCAGGGTTCGATCTCCGGCATCCCATTCTGGTCTCCAAGCACTGCCAGGAGTAATTCCCTGAGTGCAGAGGCAGAAGTAAACCCTGAGCACTGCCGAGTATGACCCTAAAAAGGCAAACATAAACAAACAAATAAATGAATGAATAAATAGGTAAATAGACAGATAAATAAATAATCCCTAGAGAAATCCATTTCCCTCCTGCTGTCTTTTACCTATTAGATTTAATTGCTTTGCTCACCCATTTTTTTAGTTCATAAACCTGCTACCCCTGAAAAAAACAGAAGCTTCCCTTTGATCTAGCCGCCCCCACCAGACACCTCCGCCCTTCCCTCAAGTTCTTGAAAGAAAGTCTTCCCCGTCTCTCCTCCTCCTTCTCTCCCATTCACTGCCCAGCCCTCTGCAGTGGGAGCCAGGTGTGGCCTCTCCAGCGAGTTCCTCCCTCAAATGTCAAGATCTCAGTCATGGCCTCAGGATTTTGTCCTCACGGCCTGAGCCTGCTACATGGGGTGCTATAGCTATTCCTCCCTCTCAGAAACTCTCTCGCTCTCAGCTTCTCTGGTACCAACTCGTTGGAGCTTCCTTTCTTGCCAGTCTCCCTCAGGGCTGCTCTGCTTTTCTGAGAGAGGAGGACACTGGGCATGGGTGGGGGTAAGAGCTGGCCTGGCAGCGCAGCAGACCACCCCAGAGTAGGGCTTTTCTGACACCCTGCACCCACCACCCCATTTGGCAAACACCCAGCACCAGCCCTGTGCCAAATCATGCACTTGGTCTTGGAGATTCAGGGCTCAGCTGATGTGTGATCCCTGTCTTCGGTCTATTGCCCTTCTCCAATTTGCTCTCTTCCCCTTCACTCATCTTTCGGAAAGACTTAGCAGATTCTGCCTATCCCTTCTGAGTACATTCCTCTAATTTTTGTGCGTATCTTTGCTAGGTTGGGGGGGGGAGAGTTCCTTAATGCCCCAAACTCGGAATCTACTCCCAGCTCCATGCTCTGCAGCTGCTGCTCGTGGTTATCAGGGGACCGTGTGGTGCAGGGGTCAAACCCAGGCCTCTGGCAACCAAAGCATGTGCTCCAACATTTTGGGCTACTCTCTCACCTCCGACTCTCATCCCTACCCCATTCTCTTTTTTTAAACCCCGATCCATAGTGTGACATGTAGTTGGCATCAGTCTACGTCCCACCATCCTCTCCCATAAACACTGCAGTCACACAGAACAACTGTGTGATCTCCCCACTCACTCTTTCCTGTCGCTTGTGTCTCACATACGCTCTGGCCTCTATTACCTCTTCCTGGTAAGTTATCTTCATGTGACAAAATCCTCTTCATCGTTCAAAGACAGAGCAAACACATCCTGTTCTCCACAACATCCTGTCACTACCCCCCACCCATTGTTCCAGGGCACAGGGAGCAATCACGTTACAGCCCTTTCCACCTTATACTGAAATTGCTATCACATGCGAGGCTTCTCAACTGACTGTGAGCTTTAAGAACTAAAATTGCTTTGTTTTGTTTTGTTTTGTTTTGCTTTCAGATGTGACCAATGTTGAGCAAAGGCTCCAGTATCTAGTTAGTTGACATCAGCAACAGCTTGTGGAATTAATGACGCTATTTCAGTTGTGCCAAAGGAACACGAGGTGCTTGAGCTTCCTGTCCACATTTAATATGTTCTGGGCTGACTCTGTGTTCTTTGCAACTGTCTACCTCTCACTGCTTCCTTTTATTCTATTTATGTTCAAGTGGAAAAGGCAAAACCTGACCTCTTTTCTCACCCTCAGCTTCTTTTTTATTAAGTTGGAACCAAAAATACTGATGCACAAAATACTTTAGGGTCAAGCCCGTCGTTCTGAGATAGGAATGAGGACAGATTTCCTTTCAGTAGATTCAATTTATTCCTTCAAAATGGAATAAAAATTAACTTCAAGGAAACAGTATTCAGCCAGAGGTAATTCTATTATGAATGAAATATTACATAACAAAATAGCTTAAGTGGCTATTCTTGATTTAAAAGGCATGGCCTCAACATTTTAGTGTTTAATTTCTTTTCTTTCTAATTTCATCATTGTGTAGTGACACCATATCCTCTTTGAAAGCAGTGCCTTCTGCTCATCCTAGTCCTGTCCAATGAACCATGTGCACCAGAGGAGTTTGCATTGAGATTTAATTCAAATACATCCTCAGACTATCAGGTCATTTCTCTGCCTCCAGGAATCTCCAGGACTGTTCTCTTTTTATCCTATTCTTTCTCCTACTTAGTGGCTTCCTCTATTCTCTCTCTCTCTCATCTTGGGGGTTTGTAGGAAGGACCCTGCTTTCTTAGTAATATGAATGGAGCAACAATATGCAATATTCCCTCTGAAGGAGCCTTATAATTCCACTATTTTTTATTATCTTTTCTTTCTTGTTTTTAAAAGAATATTAGTTTTAAATATAGGTCCTTTGGTGAGATCATCTTACCACAGGCGAAAAACTGGTCAAAATACCACCAGATCTCAGCTCTAACGCCTCCCTCTGTCGTCATTTTAAACATAGTTGTGAGAAATGAATGGGGAAGTTCTAGGCTCCAAGAACAGAATTTAACATGTTAACAAGGCCGGTTTCATCATTGGGCTGAGCTAGGAACTTTCAACCATTTTTTTTTCCAAAAGTTTTCAGGCTGAGTTTTAAGACATGAAATATAAACACAGGCAACAAATGTAATGATAAATTAGCAAACAAGAGGAAGGAAATAGCCGTGATGTAAAAGACTATAACCCCCAAACCACTCAAGGAGTCAGGGGAGAGGAAGGAGGAAAGAAGCAGGGGGGAGGTGGGAGGGGGGGTGAGCCTTTCCTGACGTCCTGTGTTCAGGGAAGTGGGAAAACAACTGGGGTGCTGGAGAGGACCCCACATCACCCCAGTCTAACATTTCTCATCCCCGTCCTAATTTCTATTTTCCTCTGATCAAAATGTGCATGTTTGTTAGGCTCTGTGCAATACAGTGTTGGCAGTCTGGTTTCTTTTGTTTTGGTTTGGTTTGGGGCCATCCCTGGTAATGCTCAGGAGCACTCAGGAATCACTACTGGCAGTGCTCAGGGAACCACATGGGATGCCGGGGAGATCAAGTCCCATAGGCAGCGTGCAAGGCAAACTACCTTCCAGCTGTACAATCTCTCCAGGCCCCTGCAGCCTGGTTTTAAAAGGAACTTTCTAGAGACAGTAATTGTTATACATTGAAAAAATATTTATGCTTATGCAGTTGCGTAATATGGAATTAAAATTAGCATTGCAAAGAGTTTCCATCAATGAAAGGGTACTCCAGATTATCCAAAAGCAAATATGTCCTAATCTCAAACCTAAATTATCTTCATTTTAAACGTCAATCAGCTTACCAAATAAAAAGCTGTTTTTGTACTAATTAAATCCCTAAAAAGTAAAGCAAATTTGTGTTGCAGTTTTTAAAAATTTGTTTTTACATTTATTTTACTTCCCTTCTCCTTCAAGCCTAAAATACAAGTTTACTATTCAAACTATTTCAAGCAAATGACAAGATAAATATTCATCACACTACAAAACCAAGTACTCCAAATATTTTCCAATCAGTGTCAATATCTGAATATTTGACTACAAATCTGTCATAGGACTGTTAATACTTGTTTTTTAAATAATTTCTAATTGGACATAAAGTGTGGGTTTTCTTTTTTTGAAAAAGATGTCTTAAAAATAAGTTTTTTCTTTACTGTTGCTTATAAAGAACCGTCTCTGTTGCCTCCTTTCCTGGAACGGTAACAGACCAACCCTACCTTCATTCCTCTGAACAAGGTAATGATGGTTTGAGCAGGAAGTCTAAATCTGGCCCAAGGCAATGCAGTGATTTTCCAGATCCCACCGAGAGAAATACCAAGAAGCCCTGGAGTACTCCCAGCAGCTAGCAGCCGCAGAGCTGGGAGAAGTCTGCCACCTAGTGGAAGGTGGAGGCCACTGACATCCATAACGGAGTTGGGGTTTGTCCCTCGGGGGCATAAAGAAATGCTTCATTCACTGTGGCACTTAGAAGATGAAATGTCGCCTTTGCTACAGATAATAAAGAGAAAGATAAATACTGGCTGATCTCATTCAATCAAAATAACAAAACCAGGGAACAATATTCAATGAAAACCAACCCTTAACAACTGACATGAAACTGAGCTTCCCGAATGAGTGGAGTCGGGTGGACTATGCGGAGATTCGGGCCCTCAGGTAGAGGACTGTGTGTGATAAACCCCCTAAAACATATAAACATTTATAGTCTTGTAAACTGATGCTCCTCCGTTAAAAAACACGCTAAAGAATTGCTCCTGAGTCGGAAGATCGCCCAAAGGGCTGGGACACGTGCCTGGCATGCGCAGGGCCCCAAGTTCAAGCCCCAGCACCGGTGGCCCCTTAAGCACTTCTGGTTTGCTATTGGGGGGTCCCTGAGCACCAAGGCCTATAAACCTAGGAATATTTGGGGGACGCACCACTACATTGCTGGGCAGGAATGAAACCATTAGCACCACACGGCTAGGCCGAGTGTCATTGAGAGCAGCCCCCTGGGGGAAACCTCCACACTCCACAACAGCCCCCTGCTCCGACAAGCCTCATCCAGAAATTAATCTGTTGGAAAAGCTCAGGTCTGTGGGTGTGTGACTGAAATGCCCAGGCTTTCACGGGGTTGGGGATGGTTCACTTCCTCTCATCTCCCTGCACTCTGGAAACCCTGACACTCCTAGCCCCCAAAGCCGCCCAGCTAAAACTGTAACTCCAGGCGGTAAGTGGCTCCAGTCCCTGGCCAGTCCAACATAGCTCCTAGGGTTCGCTCAGCCCTGCAGGGAAGGCCACGCTGGGGATTTGGGCTCCTCCTCCCATTCCTCCACCTCCACGTCGGCGGGCGTGGCTGCGAGCTCCCAGCCTCCACAGCCAACACACCGGATGAGAGACAGACCAGACCCACAACTGCACAGGTGCGCTGCTGCTCTGCGACTGTGCGACAGACTTAGACAATAACGGAAGTTAGGGCCAGGTCCTTGCCAGGATCTTTCACATTTATACAGTCATGATCACTCTAGTTGCAACAAACTGGGGAGGTTGATTGGGAATGATTGGGAATTATAATGTCACACTAGAGCTCACTATTGAGTGATATACATATACTTACATCATAAACCGTAATTATCTGTAGGGCAAGCCACGAAGTGTAAGAGAAGAGAGAGAGAAAAGAGAGAGAGAGAGAGAGAGAGAGAGAGAGAGAGAGAGAGAGAGAAGGTGCCTGCTATAGGGGCAGGCTGGGGTTGGGGTGGGAGGGAGTGTTTGGACATTGGTGGTGGGAATGGGGCACTTGTGGAGGGATGGGTGCTGGAACACTAGACAGAGACCCAATTATGAACATCCTTGTAATTGTATATATATCTCATGGTGGTATAATAAAAATTAAGGGGGAAAATAATAAAAAATAAAAATGTAACTCCGACTGTCTCACCCTGTTAAAAATTTGGACACCTTGGAGAGAGTGCCACATTTGCAACATCTCAAACTCCACAGCACTGATAAACCAGAAATAGCACATAAAATTGGATAGGGCGTAATGTAGAAGGCAACAATGTCAATTAACAAAATATAAACACAGACGGCTTAACCTGCAACATCTTAGTAATCTCTCATACAAGGGTTTAATGTCTCCATGGTGAGATGAAACAATCACAACAATCCTTACTAGCTTTCTTCTAAGGAGACGTTTTTATCATCCTTTCAGCAAATTATTTATAACAAGCAATATAAAATAAAGTATTGAGGCTGGGCAAGCCTAAGGGGTGATTGGGAAAATTGATGATGGTGTGAAGATGCAATAGTGGGGGGGTTGGTGGCGTTCAAATTCTGAATGTCTATAATTAAGCTGCTGAGTTCATACAGTTATAAAATCAAAAAAATATTTCTACTATTCACTGGATTTTTCCTCAAATAAAAGTAAACAGTCAATGGGAGAGAGACAGACAGAGAGAGAGAGAGAGAGAGAGAGAGAGAGAGAGAGAGAGGTCCTCAAGCATCCCTGGGAGCTCCCTAGCAGATATAAAGAACAGTTGCTACAGACTGATGGAACCTGATTAACGAAGTTCCATTCAGCCTATAGGGTGGCAGTATGAGCATATCCAACACGGCAACAAACGGCATTCAAACACATGACACAGATGTTCTGTTTTTAATAAATGAAACACACCGAAGAGTCATATATAAAGTGGCTCTTCATAAAGTTGTGCCATCTAAAGTCCCACATGCTACCAGTCCCATCTCCACAATGATTCTACCGAGAATTGTAACATCATTCTACAATGATTCCCAGTGAGTTTTGTGTCTTTCCCTCTACCACACTGAAAGCACAGGCAGGTCATAGAACCATCTCCCAATTAGGATTAAAGTTGTATTTCAAAAAGTTCTCTGTAAAAATTTTTTCTGTACAGACATGTCTTTTTTCACATCTCTTTTTTCTTAATTTTTTTTATTGAATCACAGTGATAAGCACAGTTACAAAGTTGTTCACGATTGTGTTTTGGTCTTATAATGCAGAGAACAAGTTTTATCTACTCCTGCTCATGCAATAAGCTACTCAATTTATGGCTGGCTTTTAAAAATTATTGATGTATTCAAGTCATGTGAAGGGATTAAGATAAAAGCCAAACACCGTGACACTCAAATACGTGTGTCCACTCTGAACACTTATGCTGGCAGTCCCTAAATCATCCAGAAACAAGCTTAGAAGCAGTCCTAAACTCCAACTTATCTAGTCATTCTTTTCTCCATAACAATTCCACCCTCTCCTCTGCTTCTCATCAACTCTCTAAGCACTCATAAAGTGTCTCTCAATTACACTGCTAACTTTTCGGTCTGGAAATTTTATTGAACTCTGGCCATGGAACTACATTGCTATAGCAATAAAAGCTGAGAGATTTAGAGATTGATTCAATGAAATGATGAGCTGCTCATGTCAAAATAAATTTTAAAAAACCCATCCCCCGCTGCCCAGTGAGACTGTCTTTATTAGTGTCATCTAAAGTCTCAGATGTTTTAAAAACCCCTTGGCTTGACTTAAGTCATATTTTGGTGTGTACCCAAAGTCTGAGAGCCTAAACAAAGAGTGAAAGACTAATTTTTCTTTTTTTCCCCCTAACAAATTCCTTTCATCTTACTTCAGACAAAGAGTTGGGTTTAGCATTTTGTTCCTTTGGTGATTTCTGAAAGTGAAAAGTCACTTTCAATCAAAGGCTCTTTTGTTTTTCACAAACATGAAGTTACCTGCAGAGAAGATACCAAGGGTTCCAGAGGGCAGAGCTGGTGGGAGTCTTTACAAAGGACAGGAAACAAAAGGTGCATCCAGAGTCTGGGAAGGAGACAAAGCCAGGTGGATCCACAGTTAAGACAGGTTCACGTTTGCCTCCAAATTCCAGATTCGAACAGAAAGGTGAGAATTCGGGCAGCTATTCTGTATCTTCTGAGTTACTCTCCCCACAGCGCTGTGTCCCGTGCACCCTGCAGGCTGGTTCAGAGGCCCTGTGTAGATGTCCTGAGACCCAATTCCATTGTGAGTGTGTGCAGCCGTCACCGCACCAACAATTCTTGAACACCAGCTGGTTATCAAGGAATTGAGCTCAAGTCTGGTACTCTGGAGGGAGATAGCTTCAGATTACACGGGGGAAGAGCTGACTCTCAAAACCACGTCCAGAGGAATTGCACGCCCAGGCTGCTGTTACCTCTGCTTCTGACGTAAGTGGTGTCTGGATACAAATCATGATTGTCCCAGGACCCCTTCCTCAGGTGAATTTCCTAAAGATGCTGGCAGGACTCAGGAAATCCATCTACATACAGATCATGGGGTTCTTATGGAGGCTTAACCCAGGAGGCAGCAGCTGGACGAGAAGATTGGGAGGTGCCATTCTGAAGCCTCCCTTTCCCGCTCCCATCGGAGCTGCAGGCCACAAGCCCTCCCAGGCTCCTCCCTTAGAGTCTCTGAGGAGGCTTTATTCCTCGGGCATGGCTGACTGGATCAAGGGCCACTGAGAACTCAACCTCCAGTCCCTGTATCCTCCCTGGAGGTTTGGAAGTAGAATTGGAATTTCCAGTCCTCTCATCACATGCTTGGCTTTCCTGGCAACCAAACCCGATCTTCTGATGTTTTCCCAAAGCTACCTTCATTAACAAAGGCTTGTTAAGAATAACAAGGTCTGGGGCTGCAGGGATAATACAGCAGAGAGGGCATTTGCCTTGCACAGGCCAATCCAGGTTCGATCCCTGGCATCCCAGACGGTTCCGCTACCACCTAGTAATTCCCGCGTGCAGAGCCAGGAGGAAGTCCTGAGCATCACCCAGTGTGAACCAAACAAACAAACTAGCAATAAGAAGAATAACAAGATCCATGAAAGTGACAGTAACACAGCTGAGACGGGGCGGGGTGCTCTCAAGAACACCTCTCACTCTCATGCAGGAAATTCCAATGCTTCAGAGCCCAGGGGGGAAAGAGCAAGCACAGAGGAGACATAGACTTTTGCATATAGATGACAAAAGGCATATTTCTTACAAATAACAGTATCATAGCTCTTTAGCAGTAATTAGTGGCACAAGACCACTGCCCAAATGTGCCAAGACCCCAGGCCACTGGCATAACATTATCTTCTGTGTTATCAGTGTTTCTAGTTAGACATAAGCTGATTCAAACTGTTAGGAAATGCCGCAATTTTTGTGAGTGTCATCTGCTCTAAGACCGACGCTGCTGTGTGGGCAGAGTGCATACAGCCAATATTCACTCTGGACTCGGCATTTAGACTAGTCTACTGAGCCCATACCATAACTATGCATTAGAATTATGGAGACATAATGTCCCACCTACAACAGAGGGCCACTCTCACCTGTTCTAAGATTTCATTTTGGGGGTCCTTTTGTTTGGATGGCACAGCCTCACAGGAGTAATTGTGTACCTGAGTGCAAAGCCAGGAGAAAGCCCTGAGCATCACCCAGTGTGAACCAAAAAACAAACGAACAATAAAAAGAATAACAAGGTCCATGATAGTGACAGTAACACAGGGGTGGGGTGCTCTCAAGAATCACCTCTCACTCTCATGCAGGAAATTCCAATGCTTCAGAGCTGGGGTCAGAAGCCAGGAAGGAAAGACCTAGAAGGCAGAAATGTGGCTGTCCAGATGCCTGGTTCTATAGGGCCCCCTAAGGACCTGCCCCACTTAAGCTGAGACAAGCTTTCCAGTCCCCACCCCCTCCCAGTATCCCCCCATTGTATGTTTCCCTTTGCACTCACCAGCACCCGGCTCTGCTCACATCACAGTTCAGATGGGCTCCTGGGATTAACTTGTCTGTCATCCACAATAACACTGTGAAGGTGCCATTATGAAGTTCATTTTACTGATGGGGAAACTGAAGCCCTGGGAAGTTAGAACACTCTAAGTGGCAAAGCCAGGATTTGAACTCAGGCCCTGAGGCGCCACCATCAGGCCACGAGGAAACATGCACCCACTCAACTCTGAGTTGAGTATGCTTTCTGTTTCAGCTCAAGTACTCCTGGGAGATCTGTGTCATCCAAATATTCACTGTCTCACTGTCTGTCACTGTCTTCCCGTTCATCATCGATTTGCTCGAGAGGGCCCCAGTAACATCTCCATATGTCCTGCCTCATGCTAGTAGAGCCCAAGGGCATCTGCTTGCTCCAGGAACATAAAGAGCCTCAATCCATTCGGAATGAGTCTATAATTGTTACTGGTATTTGGCATATCAAATACAACACGGGTAGCTTGCCAGGCTCTGCCGTGCAGGTAGCATACTCTTGTAGTCATCTCTAAGTCCAGCAGGTCCCCAAAAAAGAAAAGTTAGAACAGGTGAGAGTGGGCCGCTGATGTCTTCATCCGCAGCTTTTCCTTCTTTCAGGAGTTGCCGTTCTGCTGGGCGACTGCAGATGGTTCTGTTTTCTGCCCTCTCTTCCCCTTGATCAGCACAAATCCCAGTCTGGACCAATTGTGGGGTGTAATTGGCCCAGATTTGGGCACGTGACCAAGGTATAGCCAATCAAAATCTTTCCCTTGGGGTCAGAGAGATAGTATGGGTTAAGGGAGCTTGTTCTGCAAGCTGCAGGTCTGTATTTGCTTCCATCCCCCCCCACCCCTACATTGTCAGATGGGGCTCCCCAAATAAAAATAAACAAGATGTTTTAAATAAAATGACATTTAAAAAATAGAGTGAGCAAGTGTGAACTCTTGGAAAACAAGGTTCTTAGGGCCAGAGGGATAGTATAGTGCTATAAACAAGGTGTGATCCCTGAGCATGGAATCAGAAGCAAGTCCTAAGCATGGCCAGGTGTGACCCAAAGCCCCTCCCCTCTCAAAAAGGAGGAAATAAAATATGGTTTATTACTAATACTAAGGGTGTGTGATAACCTGGGCTTGAAAGAGAACCTCAAAACATCTTAAAGTCACCTCCTCCGAGACTAACAAAATAAACCACTACTGTGTAATCTTAGACTTTGCATAATGGATTCAACACAGGACAATATCATCTAATTAAAACTAGATGAATAAAAAGACTGTTTAAAAATATTTTACAGCTTGTATAAATGAAAAACCAACCCAGCAACCAACCCTGGGTACAAAGGAGGTGCTCAGACAAGGAAGTGAAAACAAATGCAGCCTTGTAAGTTTATGTAGATTTGAGATCCCTGTAGTTCCTAAGAAAACATTTGAAAGGACCTTACGATTCCTTTTTTGGTGCAGGCCACTAAGAAATGCTCCTGGGCCTAGGTGCAACTCCCTGCAGTACTCAGCCTACCAGGCTAGCCAAATCAGTGCTAGAATTTGGTGACACTATGCCCCTTGAAGTGTTGCAGGCGTGGCTGCAGTACCCGGCTACGTTGGCAGGTGGCAGACAGAAGACAGGCTTGTCTATACCCAGGGCTCTGCCCCGTGGGCTCTGGATGGTTGATGGTCTGACACAGAAAAACACTAGTCCCCCTGGGATGAACCCAGAGCCACGGCTGAGTCCAACATAGCTCCTAGGGTTAGCAGACACGTGGGGGTGGCTGGGCTGGGGGACCTGGAGTGGGGACTTGGGCTCCTCACCCATGCCTCCACCTCCATGTCGCGGGCGTGGCTACGGACCCCAAGCTTCCACGAGCAGCGAAGTCAGACAAGAGACAAACCAGACCCACAGCTGTGCCAGTGTGCAGCCACTCTGTGGCTGCTTGACAGACTTAGATAATAATGAAGGTTAGGACCAGGTCCTTCTATTTATACATTTAGAAACTGTAATGATCATTGTAGTTGCAAAAAAACTGGGGAGGTTGATGGAGAATGGGGAATTATAATTCACACTAGAACTGCTATTGAATATACACATAGAGACATCATAAACCGTTAGCATGTGTAGGGCAAGCCACAAAGTGTAAGAGAAGAGAGAGAAATACAGAAAGAGAGAGTGAGAGAGAGAAAGAAAAAAAGGTGCCTGCTATAGGGGCAGGCTGGGGTGTTTGGGAGTGAGTGTGGGGACATTGGTGGTGGGAATGAGGCACTGGTGGAGGGATGGGTGCTGGAACACTGTATGACAGAGACTCAATTATGAACATCTTTGTAATCTCACAGTGGTATAATAAAAATTAAAAAAATTAGGATGAATAAAATAACTACCCAAGGGGGAATAAAAAAGCTAACCACCACCAGAAAGCTGTGAACAACGTGTCTGCAATTATGCTGTGGTCAAAGGGCAGTGGTGGAACCGGCCAAGCCATCTTGGACTTCAGTGATTCTGTTCTCTATAGGAGGGAGAGAGCAGGATAGGCAGTTTGCAGGATACATTCCCAAATGCTGTCTGAGTTAGTTCAGTCCATGCCACACTTCTTCCAACTACAGAATGGGGAGGAGGCAGTTTATTCACTCCACAAATGTTGCTCCTTTGATGTTCTTATTCTTAGATTTTTAGTTACTGTAATTTACAATACTATCCATGATGGGGTTTCATAAATAGAACATTCCAACACCTTACCCCTCACCAGAGTGTCCATCTCCCTCCATTTTGTCTCAGGGTCTCCCTCCAAGTCCCTCTTCCCCATTATGGTAAGCGCCATTCTGTACACCAGGTCTCCGGTTCTGTTGCCTTTGGCCAATTATTATCCCCTTACTGTTTCTTCATGTCCCATATATGAGGGAGATAATTCAGGATCTTTCCTACTCCTTCAGTCAGCATGATACCCTCCAGTTCCATTTAGGTAGTGAGAAATTGTATGACTTCATCTTTTCTGACAGTCAAATAATATTCAATTGCATGTGTATACTATAATTTCTTTATTCACGGACACCCAAGTTGTTTCCAGATTTTGGCTATTAGTGCTCTTGGCTTGGCTTTCTGTCATAAATATATATAAATATTTTATATATTTATAAAATATGTAAATATATTTTATATATTTTATGGTTCATCAGTAAATGCACAAACTGAGAGCCTACTACTGTGAGTATCCCACCCACATGGCAGAGCCTGGCAAACTACCAGTGTCATATTTGATATGCCAAAACAGTAACAATTATTAGACCCATTCCCATGATCTGAACGAATGGTTTGAGGCTCTTCATGTTCCTGGAGTGAGCAGATGCCCTTGGGCTACACTAGCATGTGACAGGGACATATGGAGATGTTACTGGTGCCCGCTCGAGCAAATCAATGAAGAACGGAACACAAGTGATACAAGTGATATAAATTTTAGTTTATTCTTGGGTCTCATTATGGTAATAATGTCTCACTTGTCATTAATAATACTTTTGAAGCAATTCTATATTAATATGTAGTAATTTACATGGAATAGGTAAAGTTTACATATGTAAAACCTCCCCTACATTTCATTTTAAAAATTGTGGTTTACCAAGTTGTTCATGATAATTTGTTACAGGCACTCAGTATCACAACACCAGTCCCATCTGCACTACACATAAAGGAACATCAAACAGAATGTCAGAACAAATGCTGGTAAGCCCAGCTCCCACTGAAGTGCACACCAAATCTTCATCCACTCAGAGTGTGGTGTGTGTGATAACACCTCCATATATCTGAAGGTGTGTCATCACGGTTCAGAATGAGGGGCATAATCAGCTAGAGAAAAGATTTCCCAGAGGCACAGGCAGCATCAGCCACCATGAGCATGGGCAGATGGGACCTGCCATGAGAAAGGCAAGGCTGTGAGAACAGCCCACCTCAGACCACCTTTCCGTCACTGTAGCTGCTGGCAGAAAAAGCTCTGGGACAAAAACTAGAAAACAAACAGCTGAGTCCTGATGTTGCATACTGGCTGCCTTGGAGCAGCTAGGCACCCTCCTGAGCACAGCAGCTAACGGTAGCTCAGAGGTGAAACTGTGAGGTGGGTTGTAGGCAGGAATAAGGGAGCCATGTGGCCAGCAAGACTGAGGGTCAGCCAGAATCTCTCCCTCTATTCAGCTTTCTTTTCATCTCTGACTGGCAACACCAGTGATCTCATTTCCATCTCCCTCACCCTCCCAACCAAGATCACAGAAACAAAGGAGAATTCTAAAACTAATGCCACAGAGCCACCTGCAGGAAAATAAAAGAAGCTAGCCAAGAAGTCTTAGCAGAGAAATCCTGTAAAAATGAAGTGAAATTCCTCAAAGAAAGTAACTCGTTTCCAGAGAGGAAACTGAAAGACACAGAAGGAAGAATGGGGAAGAACCATCAAAATAAAACTAACAGAACTAGAGAATAGCAAATGTACACAAAGAAACAAGTTCAATATATCAAATAAGAAACAATGTCATCATGAGCAAGGGCTTTGGCAAAGAGATGGAAAATAGTTTTAAAACAGATGCTAGGCTTATAAAGAGCATACTGAATAAAAACTGAAACTAACATGGGAAGCACAAGTTGACTCAATCTTGGGAGGAAAAATATCAGAAATCGAAGTATAAAACCACAGCTATGAAAGAACAAAGCAAGATTTAGTAAATAATATCTATGAAAACTCCCAGAATCCACTAGAAGTTGAACACATCAGTTATGAAAGTGCCTGCAGGTAAAGATTGGGGTGATATGGCACTGGAGTTTGGTGCCTGGCTCTAACAACTATATCCATATGGAGGTTACTGTAACACCCAAGTTTCTCTAATATTATAAATCAGCAACAATTCAATGACAAAAATATTCATTTTTTTAAAGAATCAACTTTCATGTAAACAAGAGGACTGGAAAATTTATTATTTGGGAATGAAGAAATCATTCCTCATTTATTATATAGACTCTCTCTCTCTCTCTCTCTCTCTATATATATATATACACATATATAGACTATAACACAAATGTGTATGTATGAGAATCACATACACAGAGCAGAGCTGCTACTGGCACTCCCTGTGCCCAGCTGATCGTGAGGCGCCTGGGAGGGAAGGCGGGTTCTAGCCCTGGCCCACCACCCCAGCAAGTCTTGCAAGTAGCCAGAGGAACCCCCACACCATGAGGGCCGCCATTTTCCACATCCGGACTCCCCACTCATCAGAGCTCCACCCAGCAGAAGAGCTGATCACAAGCCTGGCTCGTCAGAGACCCACCCTGCAGTAGTCTTTTTCAAGCCCAGCCCAGGTATGCTGATCCAGAGACTCACATAAGCGGGGTAGAGCTGCTACAGCTGCTACCGGCTCTCCCTGTGCCCAGCTGATCATGAGGCACCCAGGAGGGTAGATGGGTTCTAGCCCTGGCCCACCACCCCAGCAGAGTTTTGCAAAAAGCCAGAGGAACCCCCACACCATGAGGGCTGCCATTTTCCACATCCAGACTCCCCACTCATCAGAGCTTCACCCAGCAGAAGAGCTGATCACAAGTCCGGCTCGCACCCCTGCAAAGCAGCCTTGCAGTTCATCAATAAGCGCTGGAGATTAGAGGTGACTACAAGAGTATCCCACCTGCACGGCAGAGTCTGGCAAGCTACCCGTGTCATATTTGATATGCCAAATACCAGTAACAATTATAGACCTAATTCCCATGACCTGAATGAATGGTTTGAGGCTCTTTATGTTCCTGGAGGCGAGCAGATGCCCTTGGTCTACACTAGCATGTGGCAGGTCGTATGGAGACGTTACTGGTGCCTGCTTGAGCAAATCGATGATCAACAGGAAGACAAGTGATACAAGTGATATAAGTGATAACACAAATGACCTGACATAAAGTGCCAAAGCCAGTATAAAATATATTCCCTGCACTCATTAAGTTTATTCTCTTGGTGGGAATTCAATTCTAATGAATACACATTTTTTCATTAAACGTTCCCTATGAGTGGGGAAAGGTTGGATAGGGGGAAAGGTGACTCCTGAAGTCTGGAGGCATTCAACTTGTAACAGAATTGTTTTCAGTCATTTGCTTAAATCAAGAGTTTAATTGTCATCGGAATCATACCATATTAATTACTAGTAACTTATTTTTCTGTTGCTTCTCACAACTTCAAGACAAACTGATGTAAGAAGAAATCCTACTATTTGTATTCTCCTAAACACTGTTAATTGTCTTTAACCCTAAATGGCAACCTATTTATAACAAATCATTTTATGCCAAAATGTATAATAGCAGATAGTAATGGCTGCGGGTTCAGGAAGAGTCAAAATAATCAGAAAGACTAAATGGAATCACTTCTTAGCCCTCTGGCTAAGATCAAGTGTAGAATCTGTTATCAGTTTAATATCTGATGTGTCCTCTTATCTGAGGACATATATTAAATGGTTTTTGAAGCAGAGAGTTGGAATAGGGAGTTGCTCCATCCACTCCACATATCAACCTGGTATTGCAGTACATGCAGTACCTCTAGGAAGGTGCACCTCCAGAGAGAGAGAGAGAGGGAGAGAGAGAGGGAGGGAGAGAGAGGAGAGAGAGAGGGAGACAGAGACAGAGAGAGACAGAGAAAGAGAGATCAACAAGGGGCAGAGATGCTTCTGTTTCCCATGCCAGGCTGAGTCTCCTGGGACACCCCAGAGACAGATAGTCGATCCACAGCCCATTCCTAAAGAATCCCAGCAGCCAAATACCTCTCCACTCCACAATCACCACCATGTTCAAGGCTGGACTCCACTGCTCAGACAAGTTCTACCCAGAAATTAATCCATTGAAAAGCGCACGTTAGTGAGTTTTATGACTGAAAATCTTAAGGCTTTCACAGAGTTGGGAATGAGCTACCTCTTCCCATCTGCCTGTTCTTTCAGGAGGCCTAGCAGTCATGCCCAAGCCCAAAACCCACAATCCAGTTAAAACTTTAACTCCAACTTTATCACCTTGATAAAGATTTTGGAATTACTGGAGAGACAGCTCAAACGATACAATACTGATATACAGAGTAGCACATCACATTTAGTGGGAGTAAAATGGCAACCAATAACAAAATATATACATACAATACCAATCCTGTAACAACATATAAGTAATTTCTCATATAAGGGTTTAATGGCTCCGTGGTAAGATTGAACAATCTTAACTTTCTTCTAATAAAATGTCTCTTGATCATTTTTAGAAAATTATCTATAACAAGCAATAGAAAATAAATTGTTGGATCTGCTATAGGAGCAGGATTGGGGGGGTTGGGAAGACTGGAGATAATGGTGGTGGGAAGTTGCAGTGGTGGTGGGATTGGGGTTGAATATTGAATGTCTGTAACAAATCAACATGAACTATGGTAAAAAATTGAGTAGAAGTCCGCTAAGTTCAATAAGTTCAATACTGAACCTTATAGTGAAATCGTGAAAGCAATAATACAGCTGGCCCAATTTGCATGTAATAACTCAGTAAAAGGATCATGACTTCAGCAAAAGCATTACAAGATATATGTTGTAATAAGCAATATAAAGTAAATTAATTAGTGCTGCTATGGGAACAAGCTTGGGGTAGGTGGGAAACTAGGGACTTTGGTGGCAATAAAGGCATATTGGTGGTGAGACTGATTTTGGAATATTGAATACCTGAAACAAATGTATTGTGAACAACTTTGTAAATCACAGCATTTAAACAAAGTTAAAAATATTTTTAAAAAAGGCTAAATGGAGCCAAATATGGAAAGTATTAGTCAAATGCTACCAATAATATAGCTGTGAATTAGCCTTTTTGCCTATTCTAATTTTTAAATGGTAAAACAAATCACTGTAAAAACATATATATATATATATTAATATAAATGCAAAGGAAATAAACAATAATGTCAGAAATAATCTTTAATATCAGGCACTTTTTAATATACAAAATCAATTTTTTCAAAAGGTATAATGTACACAGATAAATCACATGCAAGCGTAAATTCATAAACAATGAAAACTTTGCAGTAGCTTGGAATTTCAGTTACTCATTCCATACTTTTTTAAAAAGAGCTTATCATGTACCTTAATATTGTCATTTACATATTCAAAAGTACAAAAAAAATACTAGATTAAATTGAGTTCTATATCTATCATATATTATAAAATACAGACATTTGAAACTCTGTTTTATTATTTGTTTCACAAATGCTAATCCGACCTTTCTCTTTGGTTCAGAAAAATGAAGAGGTAGGTTCAAATATAGTAATAGCTGCTGTGTCCCTAGATGCTTATGAAGATGTTCACAATTTCTATCAGAAATTATCAGAAATCAAACAAGTTTAAGAAACTAAATTAAAAAAGCAGTAACGGTAATTTAATCTAATAAATATTTTTCTAAGTTCTATACACACAAATCAGAAAGGACAAATGATTAATAAAAATGGCTTAAGAAAAAATTTTTTAAATATGATATTAATATTATAAATTAAGTTGTCTATCACAACAAGCATGAAAAATGGGGGGCAGAAAAACTATAATTGCATATATATTCATAAATTGTATATTTAATTTAAATATAGATATCTACTATGTAATATTAATGATACTATTAACGCATACTAATCCCCTAGGTTTGTATGCTGTCCAAATTAAGAATCACAAATTCAAGAAAATTCAAAACTCGAAGGAAATGTAATGCTTTTCATCCATGATCAACCCATATCATACAATTAAAGAAATCACAGATTTCTAATAATAGTTCCCACAACCTTCCTAAATAAAAAGGAATTTGGTTCAAGTAGCAGGAAACAAGACAAAGGGTTTTATTTACTAGTTGTTTTTCAAACCAAGGACAGAATACAGACACTCCTTCAAATGACTCGTATTGATCATTTAGTAGTAGTATACTGACAATCAGTGTGCCACCCGAGGTTAACTGCATCTCAGCACAGTTATCATGAAGAAGTATTCACAAAATAATTATCTCGTCAGTTCTCCTTACACTAAAGTGATATGAAAAGACTAGGGCATTCAAATGCCTTGAGCATAATTCTACCATTGCCACTTCTGTTCATTTTTTAAAGCAAAATAAAATAATTTTATTTACTTATAGAAGTAAATGGGGGAATAAGGAAAGAGAGATACATGTTCAAGAGAAAACACAGGGGAGAAAAGCCAGGAGCACATATCTCAAGTAAAGATGTGGGCCACTTAAATTCATTCTCATTCAGCCTAAAAAGGTAAGAATTGAGGCCAGAGGGATAGTACGGTGGGTAGGGATTTGCCTTGCATGTGGCTGACCAGGGTTCAGTCCTTGGCATTTCATAATGCTCCCGAGCACCACCAAGAGAAATTCCAGGAATAACCCTGAGCATTGCCAGGTGTGGCCCCAAAAAAAAAAAAAACAAATAAAATGATAATAATAATATTTTTTAAAAAAGAAAAACAAGGATATAACACCTCTACATACTTGAATTCTGACAGGTACATTTTTACGCAATGATTTTGTTTAATGGTTCTAACAGGAAATCTTAAGGAGCTGTAAAAGCAATCAAAGTATATTAAATAATTTGTTTCAAGACTTGACTGATTATTTTGTATTTAAGAAAAAATATAAGGAGCTGGAGCTGTAGCACGGCACATGGCTGACCCAGGTTCAATTCCTGACACCACATATGGGCCTCAGCGCCCCGTCTGGAGTGATCCTTGAGCACAGAGCCAGGAGCAACCTCTGAGTAATGCTGGGTGTGGCCCAAAAACAAACAAAAAAGGTAAAAAAATACAAGTATAAATGAATTCGCCTAACTCTGAACCAATCGAAAGAATCATGATCTATAATTCACTGCACAAAACAAATTTAGTCTGAACAGGAGCGTTTTCAGTTTTATAGTTCAAGGCAGACATTTGTAGAAAGAACTTATGAGAAGCACTAAATGAAATTGTGTAGTCTTTCCAAAACCATATCAAAACATTTCTGAATATTTTAAAATTCTATTTTAACCTTTCCCTCTATATAAAACTCAGTTCAATGTTTGAAATGATCTGAGGATTTTTCCCTTTTGAAAAATAAAATGATTCTTTTAATATAGATTTGCCACGATTCCATCACTTTAGATTTTATTGAAAATTTCAATAGTTGTTCTAAAGAAAAATATTCAACACATCATTTCTGGGTCACTCCTAAAGTCTGTTTCATATTTTCATAAACCACGTAACTGATGCCTACAGCAGGGAGCACTTTCATGAAGTTTGGGGTGATGCCGCGGTAAAGTCCTGGTAGTCCTTCCTTGGAAAGGATCCGTCGAAAGAGGCCAAGCATGGTCAGCTGAGGGGATCCTTCTATCATAGCTGGAAGACAAACCATGCCAATGAATATTCAAGAATTTCTTATGATCACTAACTGCAGTTATGTTCTAAAACTATATAACATAATGAAAGCATACAATTTATTCCAGGGATCCCAAGAAGTACCAGTTGATATAAATCTTATACAACACGGGTATAATAATGACTGAGGCTTATTTATTGCATGATTAATGTGTGTAAATATTGTGTTATCTAACATGTAGCAACCCTACAAAGTAATTTCTATTTTTTTTTTTGGGTCACACCTGGCAATGCTCGGGGTTACTCCTGGCTCTGCACTCAGGAATTACTCCTGACTGTGAGCAGGGGATCATATGTGATAGCGGAGATCGAACCCAGGTCAGACGCATGCAAGGCAAATGCCCTACCTGCTGGACTATCACTCCGGCCCCAGTAATTCCTATTTTATAAGGATGGAGCTTGCAGCTTAGAAAGATGGAGAAACTCACACTTAGCTAGGAACTGGGAAAGGTGATGTTCTTACTCCAAAGCCCACACACTTTCTACCACCCCTCCAAATGCCTCCCCACCTTCTTTCCTTCAAACCAAGTGTTGAAGAGAGAAAAACTTCAATCTTGGGGGAAAGGGAATAAGGGAAAGTTTTGAAACTTAGTAAAAACAGAGTCTCTGGGTCTTTAAAAGGATCCAACACACCAGAAAAGGAGAGGAGGGAAAGTCCATGTTGCTGGCCTCTTCAGACTGGACTACAAGCATGACAGGGGTCCCACTTCTAGTAAAGGTTGTCATTGCATAAATCAGCATTCTTCAATCATCGATCCATGCGTGTATAAAGCTGAAAGCCACTGGTCTCCGGCCCTAGTTACAGCTGCCAGTCTGTGGACTGGATGCAAGAACAGGTGCTAGTCCATACGTGTAAAAATGGTTGACCAACACTGGCCTCGATGGTTCTTAGTAGCTGAAAACAGGCCAGGGAGGGATGCAGAAATGGAGAAAGGGCTAAAAAACAAACTGATCTAGATAATCAGAAGTTTTTTTTTTAATTCCTGCTAAGGATTCTGAAATTTACTCTGACGAGAATGAAAAGTATTTAGATCTATGAACAAGACTGAAATACTTTTTATATCAACCTCAGAAACAACTCTATCAGCCAGGCAAGAAATTACACTAGCGTTGGCACAAGGGAGAGGGAGATTGGTTAAGAGACAGTTTGAATCAGACGACCCAAATCTAAAGCCCAGCTCCCCTATCTACCAGATCTATCATGTTGTGGAAATTATTTAACTCACTTTGGTCAGTTCTTGGCAAAATGAGACTGTCAGCATTATCCCTCAAAGATGGTTAGGACAGTTAACTGAGAGAACATGCACAAAGTTAAACTCATTATTTGCATTTTTCTCTTCTATCACATTAACTTCTGCCCCTTGAGGTGTTGCAGGTGTGGCTGCTGTGCCCAGCTGCGTCAACAGGTGGCAGACAGGAGTCAGGCTTGTCTATACCCAGGGCTCTGCCCGTGGACCCTGGATGGTTGATGGTCTGACGCAGAAAAAGACTGGGCCCCTGGGATGAATCCAGGGCCATGGGAGAGTCTGACAAGCTACCCATGGTATATTCGGGTATGCCAAAAACAGTAATAATAATGGACTTCATTCCCAATGAATGGAGATGTTACTGGCCCCTGCTCAAGCAAATCAATGAACAATGGGAAGACATGTGACAAGTGACATCACATTACCATAGAGCTTTTCAAATAAGTCGTATATCACATTTTCCCCTGTCTCGTATACCTTCATATACATGTTGTCAGACTGGAATGCTCTTTTATTTTTCCACCCTGCAAAACCCCAGCTAAGTCCCACAGCTCAGATGTTTTGTTTTGTTGGGGAGGGCAGGGGCTCTCAGCAGTATACAGGGCCCAAAGGGCCACGCCCAGTCGGCCAGATAGCTCAGAGCCAGGGCTCTAGGATGTGGTGCTGCTCAGAACCTACAGAGTCTGGGGCTCCCTGATCACCTGGTGGTGCTACAGAGAGAACTGGACATGTACTGCACCCTATGCACTAACTAACCTGGCCCCTCCAGGTTCAGTTTAAACCACAAAGTTCTCTAGCAACTGAGTTAAGTTAGAGTCTCTTGCTCCGTGCAACCTTCACTGAGGGTAAAGTGGTTTAATTACGTGTGTTAACTTAATGAATGTTCATCTTTACCTCTCCACAAATGGCAGAAACTACATCGACTGACTCTGGGATGTTTTCGCCATAGATATGGAAGTGCCTAGCAAGGGGCAATGGCTCAAGTCTCACTTAATGTTTGACTGCTTGTCTGGAATATGGGAATTTGGGTACTTGGAAGGGATACTGGGGATAGAGCTGACGATGCCCAGGGTCAACTACTGAAGGGAAGTAAATGAGATTAGCTGGAAAAATAGCAGAAAAGAAAGGGAACAAAAGGCTCTGAAAAGTCAATAAAGAAAATAATCAATGAGACAGAAGGAAGATCCAAGAATAACGGTGTAAATACAGGAGACTGTGTCAGATGGGGATAGGATCCCAGTTCAAAAGCTGCAGAGTCAAATAAAACTTTACCATAAACTTGATAAGTCAGGTGCTGTACATAGCCTGTTACTAATTCTTATAACACTGCATTTTTCATTCCTATTTAGAAATGAAAAAACAAAAATCCAAAGAAATTTGGAGCAAATCTGCCTATTAACCAAATCTACCTATTAACAAAATCTTATACCCTCTTAAAATACGCACTCCCTAAAATCACGCACTCCCGGGGCCGGAGTGATAGCACAGTGGGTAAAGTGTTTGCCTTGCATGCGGCCGACCCAGGTTCGATCCCCCGGCATCCCATATGGTCCCCGAGCACCACCAGGAGTAATTCCTGAGTGCAGAGCAAGGAGTAACCCCTGAGCATTGCTGGGTGTGACCCAAAAAAAAAAAAAACAAAATATGTACTCCCAATAGGGTTAAACTTACTTTCTTTAAAGTAAAGCACAGATAAACAATACACGTACAGAGACCAGAGGGATGATACAATAGGCAGAGCAATTGCCTTGCACAGGGCTGACCTAGGTTCAATCTCTGGTGCCACATACGATTCCCCATCACTGCAAGGAGTGATCCCTGAGTACAGAGCCATGAGCAAGCCCTGAGCACGGTTGGATATGGCCAGAAACCAAAAGCAAAATAGTACATATACAGTGTAACAGTGGTATTAAATTTTCAGGATGAAAGCACAATGACTAGGAAAGAACTTGAAAAAGGTTCCTTAGGAAGGCAATAATAAAAAAAAAAAAGTTAAGAAATACTAACAGAAAACCATTTCCTGTTTTCTCACTAGAACTTAAATCCCAAAGCACATTACTGATACAGAAATTTTACCAGAATATTTCTTTAGTCAAAAACTCACCTTGTGCCTGCATGCGAAGTTCTCACCAAAGACAAAGGGTAGCTGGCTAGCTGCCCACAGGTGCTCGACAAGGCACCACAGCCCAGCAAAACCAGGACTCCCGGGTTTACAGAGTCTGTGGCAAAATTATCAAGCCAATGGGCCTTCAAGAGCTGTCAGAACAACACAAAAGGAGAAAAATAATGAAGGAATAAGAAAACAACTGCTCATATGCTCGTATATATTAACACAAATATTTTCACAGCGTCTCCCACCCTGGGGAGAAGCAGCCCAGGCTCATTTCTACCAGATTGGGCAGAAACATTCTGAAGCCTAAGTCACAGCAGGAGATGGAAGCTCTGTCCAGAGGTGAGCAAGCCACCAGGATTCAAAACACATGGAGTTTGCACACTTGTTCTTCATTCTTCTAAGTGTGTGGCCAACAGCACACCAAATATGAACTAAAGACCCATTTAATACAGTATTAATAAAAATGACATACTTCTATTAGTTATATCCCATTTCATACCTCATCATCTATAATCTCATTAAATTTTTTAATAAAATCTACTAAAGAACTAATATTTTACTCTCTTCCCTTCTCTTAATTGTGGTGTGCTAGTGATGACTAGGGCTTACACACTTGGTGTTTTTTTTTTGGTTTTTTTTTTTTTTTGCTTTTTGGTAACACCCAGCAATGCTCAGGGGTTATTCCCGGCTCTGCACTCAGGAATTACAGGAATTACTCCTGGCAGTGCTTGGGGGACCATATGGGATGCTGGGGAATCGAACGTAGGTTGGCCATGTGCAAGGCAAATGCTTTACCTGCTGGATTATCATTCCGACCCCATTTTTATACACTTAAAAATAAACTCAATGTAATACTTACTGTAACAACTATAGCCAATACATTATAGTCAAATACATAATATACAATCAGAAAGCTAGAATGGTGATTATTATTATCTATTGTCTTTCTGACTAGAATGTTTCATCAGCCAAGTTATAAAGTTGTATATACATAAAACTCATGGGGATCTGTGCTTTGATATTCTACAGACACTTCCAAGCTCAAGACACAAAGCATTAAATTCATACCCTTCACTCCACCCGAATCTAGACTTCTTCCAGGATTTCCTGCCACACAGTATTTAAAAGAAGCGCACAGTAGATATGTATGTATATTTACTGGTGGCAAATATATATTTGAAAACATAAATCAAATTTCTCATTCCTCTGGCTTGTATTCACTAGCTCTCAGTCACCTTCAGACAGAAGCTTCAACTCAGAATACAAAACTTTTCAAATCTGAGAATAATGTACTTATCGACTAACAATTCTCAATCTTATCACATGCCACAACTACTTGTAATTCCCCAAGTTCCTATGCTCTCTCAAACGCTTGTTATTTTCAACATTCCAATGAACTAAATGATAATATGTTGAATGGATAAAAAAGTAGGTTGCCTATAAAAGACTCACTTGATATCTAATGAGACAAGTCAAAAGTAAAAGAATGGGGGAAATCTCCTACAAACAGTAATATAAAGAACATATTAAGTGAATATATTTAATATAAACACGTAAGACCAAAAAAAAGTATCTCAAACAACATTACCCAATTACGAGAGTGAATTTGCTATAGATATAATAATATATTCACATCCAATATTAGGGTTCCCAGATAAAAGAAGCAAACATTCACAGAAGTGATTGGAGAACTGTATAGCACTACAGTAATAGAAGACATCCTCCTATAACAGCAGCAAAGATAACTGTCCTAGCATCCATTACTGAATGTAGTACTGTAAATCAGAGGATGATTAGATTAAAATAAATGATAAAAAATCAGATAAAAAGTCAAATTGGAAAGAACTAAAAATCACCCAATTACCCACATTCACAGGTAAATCAACCTTTCAAGTAAATATACTAAATCTCCCTTTCATTCTCTATATTCCAGTGCCTACACCAGTGGTTTGGACATACTATGTGCTAATAACCATTCCCAGATTATTAAATTATCAAATAGTTTAAGGCACAGTTGATCTATAATTTATATTGAGTTGCCTGTTTAATACAAAAGGGTAAATCTGTGCTACCCACAATCATCCTCTTAGATTTATCAGTGTCATACTTTTAAAAATCAAGAAGTAAGTACATATTTGTTTAGTTTCTTTGCCCTCATAAAAATGAAGCTAACCATCATCAAAGGTGAACTATAACTAAATGTGATCCAACTTTTTTTTTACTATTTTGGGTCACTCCTGGCTCTGCACTCAGGAATTACTCCTGCAAGTGCTGGGGGAACCACATGGGATGCCGGGATAGAACCAGGGTCATCAGCGTGCAAGGCAAACGCCCTTACCCATTGGACTATCGCCCCCTCCCCGTGAGTCTACTCTTGTAATAGAAATTATTCGCAGAGAAATCTAGCACAAAGCAACCACAGGAATGCAGGATCTCATTTTTAAAAAGTCAAATTAAACACCCTTGAATTTATTTTTGGTCAAAAACAGTTTTCTAGTATAGGTGTATTTCTTCATATTAAGTCAATTCTAATCAGAAGTATTTAACTATATTTTCAGATGCAAAATGCTATGATAAACTCACCTCATATACAGTAAGATCTATACCTGCATAAGGTATGATGCCTAGTAAATTGGGGATATAGCCTTTATAAAAGCGCCTATGCCTTCATACTTCAGCCGCCTTCTTGGCACAATCAAATATTCCAGAGTATTGTCCGGTTTTGCTTACAGCCAGTCTTGTTTTCATAACCTGGTATAAAATATATCAAAATATTAGATGGAGCAGCCCATGGAGTTTCAGAGTATGGTAAAAGGCTCGGCCAGCCCATGGCCGTGTCCTACATAGTTCCTAGGGCTCATCCAGCATGCAGGGGCCATGCTGGCCAGACTTGGAGCAGGGATTTGGGCTCCTCCACCCATTCCTCAGACTCCATGTTGGTAGGTGTGGCTACAAGCTTCCAACCACCACAGACATCAGCCGGAAGAGAGACACTCCAGACCCACTGCTGTGCTGGCTGTCGGAGAGGCCGGGCAACAATCTTAGACAATAATGGATTTTAGGACCAGATCCTTGCCAGGATCTTTCACATTTATACACAGTCATGATCATTGTAGTTGCAACAAACTGGAGAGGTTATGGGGAATGGGGAAGTATGATGTCACATTAGAACTCATTATTGAATATGCACAGAGACATCATAAACCATTAATATCTGTAGGGCAAGTCACAAAGTGTAAGAGAAGAGATACAGGGACAGAGACAGAGAGAAATAGAAAGAAAATGTGCCTACAATAGGGAGAGGCTGGTGTTGGGTGGGGGAGTGTTTGGGATGTGGGTTGTGGGAATTAGGCACTGGTGGAGGGATGGGTGCTGGAACACTGTACGACAGAGACCCAATTATGAACATCCTTGTAATTGTATATCTCGCATGGTATAATAAAATTTTTTTTTGAAAATTACTGCTCATATGAACTCTTTGGTCATGGTTCAAAAGAAGTAATTTTATGGGCAACAGATACCTAGCACATACTGTCAAATGACAGTACAATTTTTTGTGTGTTCTCCATTGAGGGACAGAGACCAGATCCAAGGAGATATTTATCGCAAAGATCTGAAAATAATCAGAAGCAGAAGAGTAGAAAGTAATCTATTGAATTCACAGTTATTAACAGAATTGACTGATAACCACTATCACTATCTTCCCGTTAATCATCTATTTGCTAGAGCGGACACCAGTAATACCTCCATATGTCCTGTCTCATGCTAGTAGAACCCAAAGGCACACGCTTGCTCCAGGAACATAAAAAGCCTCAAACCATTATATTAGGTCACGGAATGACCTAATATAAATGTTACTGGTATTTGGCATATCAAATACTACACGAGTAGCTTGCCGGGTTTGCCATGCGGGTGGCATACTGTTGTAGTCACCTCTACATAAAGCATTTATTGATGAACCGTGGGGGCCGCGTGCCGGGCTGTGATAGTCTGGTCTGCTGGGTGGAGTTGTGACGAGAGGGAAGGCCGGATGTGGAAAATGGCGGGCCCCATGAAGTAGGGGAGGGAGGTCTGGCTTGTTGTGAGGCTCTGCTGGGGTGGCAGGCCAGGGCTAGAACCCGCCATGCCTCCCAGGTGCCTCATGAGCAGCTGGGCACAGGGAGAGCAAGTAGCAGCTCTGCCCCATGTCTGAGAGTTTCTGGTTCAGCACACCTGGGCTGGATAGAAAAGAAAAACTGCTGCAGCGTGGCTGTTGATGATCCGGGCTGTGATAGTCTGGTCTGCTGGTAACCAATTAAACTGATAACCAATTAAACATAAATGATGAAGGAGATGAGAGTATAAAACAGTCTTTCCCAAAGTGGGTGACACTACCCTGGAATAGAGGTGGGCACTGCTGGAACAATCTGGGCAGGAGGCACAGTAGCAGCCTTGGGTGCAGGTAAGTGATGCTTTCTGTTTGCTTGTTTGCATGCTTGCTTGTTTAAAAATATATTTATGGCATTAGTCTAATACACAAGGGCCAGGAGGAGTGGTCCACAGTTTGAAACCTGCCTCAAGAGCTGGGAGAGAAGGAATTGGGACGGAGACAGGACCACTGTGACAAAGATAGTTGGAAATGATCAGTCTGGATAAGAACTGCGGGCTGAAAATAGGTAAAGGAACAAATATGATAACCTCTCGGTATCTGTATTGCAAAACCATAATGCCCAAAAAGAAAATAGAAAGGGAGAGAGAGAGAGACAGAGACAGAGACAGAGACAAGTGTGTGGCAAGTCTGTGGGAGTCAAAGGTTAGGTAAGATAGAGAAGGGACAACGTGCTAATAATTGTTGGAAATGATAATACCAGCCTAGAACTGAGCATTAAATGTAGGCAAAGGAATATACATGATAACCTCTAAATGTATGCATTGCAAGCCACAATGTGTAAGAGGAAGGAGAGAGAGAGAGAGAGAGAGAGAGAGAGAGAGAGAGAGAGAGAGATACAGGCAGAGTGGGGATAGGGATGATGGGAAGGAAACAGAGGATACTGGTGGTAGGAAATGCACACTGGTGGAGGGATTGGTGTTGGAACATTGTATGCCTGAAACTGGACATGAACATCTCTGTAACTGTGTTTCTCAAGGTGAATCAATAATTTTTTTTTTGCTTTTTTGGGTCACACCTGGCAATGCTCAGGGGTTACTCCTGGCTCTGCACTCAGGAATTACTCCTGGCAGTACTTGGGGACTATATGGGATGCTGGGGATTAAACCCAGGCTGGCACAGGCCGGCCGCTGCAAGGCAAATGCCCTACCCACTGGGCTATCGCCCCGCCCCGAATCAATAATTTTTAAAAAATTAAAAAAAATTCAGGAATACACTGAGTAGTTTTTTTTTCCTGAAAAGGGAATGGTAGACTAAATAGGTTTGGAAACAACTGGCATAATGATTCCTGTGTTTTTAGCTTGGAATATACGGTAGGAGCAAAAGGGAAGTGGGAAGGTGATGTTATCAATGGAAATGGAGAATTTAAGAGGAAGACTAGGTTCAGTAGGATGCTTTTTAAGGTGTGTGAAAGATGAGCATTCATATTAAGATATTTGCAAGGAAAGCCATATTAATATACATTATAGACCTCATTCCCATGACCTGATAGAATGGTTTGAGGCTCTTTATGTTCCTGGAGCAAGAAGGTGCCCTTGGGCTCTACTAGCATGAGACAGGTCATATGGAGATGTTACTGGTGCCCGCTCGAGCAAATCGATGAAGAACAGGAAGACAGTGATACAGTGATATACAGTGATGCATTATAATGGGAAAATTAGGGTATATAATGCTTTGGTCTTATCAGTTGTTTTGGAAACCTCTATCTTATAAATATACCCATATTTACAATAGGACTTTGGTACATTTAAAGCAGGAGCTGGCAAATTTATTTATTAAGTTCAGACAATAAATACTTTAGACTATAGGTCTAAAGAATCAGGCCACTTGCACAGTCTTTTTAAGGTAAAAGGAAAGTTGTATTTTCTTATAGCTTTTGAAAAAACTCTAAAAAAAAATCACTCTTAATTCAAGGGTTGCACAAAACACTCCATAGATTCATTACTTACCAACCTGTGCTCTTAGGGAGGATATCTAATTAGGATAACTACTACCTAAACAAATCCTGAAGGTACAAAACCCTCCCTGGAAAGGAAAGACTGTTTTATCTGAGAGTATTATAACACTGTTGCAGTCCAACCTCTAATTATCCCTGACTCTGTAGGTCTCTGCCACTCTCTCCCTGGGCTGTGTGGACCATAGAAAACAGAAGCAACAAGACTGCAGCTTCCAGAATGAGCGATAGTAGAGCAGTTAGGGGTGCTTGCCTGCTACCACACGGCCTCTTGAGAATTGCTCAGCAGAGGCCCAGAGGCCTGGTGCACAGTGAACTCTGACCCTGGAGGCACCCTGAATCCTCAGACTCCAGCAATGAATGTCCGTCCATTTGGCCGAGTACCACCAGGAATGGCACCCGAACCCCCTGAGTACCGCTCTGGAGGCACTCCCAGATCAATAAAAAGTTAAACTGCAGCTTCCATCTTGGCTGCATACTCATACCTCTCCTAGATCTCGCTATTGAGAAACCATGCTGTGGGGATACCCAAGACGCCTCCAGAGGGGGACGCTGTGAGGTGGAACTGACATCTCCAGAAGACAGCCAGGTAACAAACATGTGAGTGAGCTTTAGATCTACCTCCAACGACCGGTCACTGTGACAACAGCCCTGGGCAGTACTTGATATCGGGCTTGTGATAAACCCCAAGCCAGTTAAACTACTTCTAATATCCTATCCTACAGTAATGGGGAGATTACAAATTCTTGTTGCTCTAAACGGTTAATCTGAGGATGACTTATTAGACCGTAATACATAAATGTTCCACATGCAGCCAGATTGCATCCTGGCTCTTACCTCCAAAGGATAAATGAAAGTCTGCGCCGTTGCTCCAGCCGTGGAACCAGAAACAAATCTCTCAAAGGTTCCTATTGTCTGTCCTTCCTCTGTAAGCAGCTTCTTATACTGTGGAAACACATTTCAAATGCACATTAAAACCTGCTATAGACTTAAGTGTGTTGCCCACATTCTATCTAATTCAGTGTCAAAGCTGCAACATCCAATGTGATGGTATCTGAAGATGGTCCTTTGCACAGTAATTAGGTGAGACATGGACAGAAGAGTGGACTCCTCAATACAGGATCAGTATCATAAAAAATCAAAGAGACACCAGTGTTGTCCCCCACACCCTGCCATCACACACACTCTATGTAGCTCCACGTGTGGGTCAACCACCACAGTAACTATGTGCACACACAAGAAGACAAGTCGCCTGCAAGTCAAGAAGAGCATCCTCTTCTTTTGGATTTTGGATTTCCCAATTCAGGAACTATGAGAAATATATTTCTGTTGTTTAAATCAGATGTTATTATAACAACCCAAGGCCTTAGACAATAACGAGTAACAAACTGGCTACTAGAAACCAATTCTGGTCAATATAATGATATTTCTCAAAATACACACACTACATAAACAATACGTAGTACAATGGCAAGGCCTAAATACTGATGCTTTCAGTTTACTGGGTAATGATTGTTAGATTAGATTTCTGCAGAGCACAAATGTGTATTCCATAAATGAGATAGGCTTGATAAAAATTTTTTTTAAAAACAGTATCTTTCACATAACAACCCTTTAATGTATGTTCTGTAATCCATAGTCTGGAAGGGAAGGAAAAGAGAAAGAGAGAAAGGGAAAGAAATAAAGAACCTGCCATGGAGGCAGGCTGGGGAGGGGGAGGGAACCAGGGACGTTGGTGATGGGAGATGGGCACTGGTGGCGGTATGGGTGCTGGAACACTGTATGACCAGAACCCCAATATGAACTTTTTAATTTTATATCTTTGTAATTGTAAAAATAAAAAATTAAAAAAAACAATATCTTTTCCCAGAAAAGATGCCAGAAAATACAGGATTAATAGTTATTGCAATTTTGCACCAGACTAGTAGAACTGAACATTGAGTGTACACAAATGGATTTACACGATAATCCCTAAAGGTATGTAGGGCAAGCCACAAGGTGTAAGGAGAGAGAGAGAGAGAGAGAGAGAGAGAGAGAGAGAGAGAGAGAGAGAGAAGAGGAAAAGTACCTGTTATAGAGGCAGGCTAGGGGAGAGGGAGGGAATCAGGGGGACATTGGTGGTGGGAAACATAGACTAGTGGAGGGATGGGTGTTGGAACACTGTATGACTGAGGCTCAATCACTAACATGTCTGTAATTGTATATCTCATAGTGGTATAATGAAATAAATTTTTTAAAAATTATTACAATTTTGGGGGATTTCCCCAGGTTTTATTTTTATTTTTTCCCCTTCAAATTTTATTACACCACTTTTAGACATACAATTGCAAGATGCTCATGTCGAGATTTGGTTCTACAGTGTTCCAACACCTATCCCTCCACCCGAACCATCCCCCATCACCAATGCCCCCACATCTCTCCCCCCTCCCACACCTCAACTGCTTGGCGGGTTCTGCATGTCTTTTTCTCTCCTCTCCATCTCTCCTCCCGCCTACCCCCTCCTACACATCGTATAATGCAGTACATCAAAGAACACAACTGTTTCCACTAGTTTGATGGATTCTGCGCCGCTTCATGGTCAGCGCCCAGACAGTGATTATGGCGGCTAATGTGGTGGGCGAGTCTCATCCGGCTCCTTCCAGGACCCCCAGAGGTGATGGGCCCACTCCCAAAACCCATCTGTCCACCTGGGGCCCCATGGTCAGCTGAGCCTGGGGAAAGCCGAGTTCCAGCTTCCCCAGTCGCGGCTCCAGGTTTTATTTTTTAACATTAATTCTAACAACACAAAATATATTAAGTGACAAATATTAACAATTTAGAAAATGTTAGCCAGCACCCTCCGACATAGAAATGACCCAGATCCACATCCAATCTCCTGAAGAATATTATGTGTATTGCGTGAAGTAAGCTAGAAGAAGAAAGATACACACAGGATAATTCACTTATCTGTGGAATATAGAATGCGGGATGAGGAAATGTGTTGTAGTAAAAGGGAGATTCCTAGATCACCCTTGACCCTAGTGTTTAGAGAGCAGGCAGACAGAAAAGTAAGAAATCAAGGCATTAAAGAACAAGAGATAGTAAGTGAAAAGGTATCAGGCCTTCAATTATACCAGCAATATGAGTGAAGAGTAGAGCCATATATACAAAAACACAGATTCAACAGAACTGAAAACATGAATGCTAAGTGTCAACCACTGAAATTCTGTAATGTGCCTGTCAAGTCAACAGGCAGAGATGGGGCAGGGTTGGGGTGGGGAGGGAAGAATATGGAAACCCCAGGAAAGGGAAGTTTACACTGGTGGAGAGACTGGTGTTAAATTACTGTATGACTAAATTCAACTATCAACAACTTTGTAAATCATAGCTCTTTAATTAAAAAAACTTTTTAAGGAATATGATGTTGCTGAATTTCTCCAGGTAGACTAGTCTGGGCTGAAAATTCTGGGCCCTTCCCAAGTCCAGCGGCTGAGAAGTCTCATTCCCTAGACTAGCCACTGTGTCTACTCCTTGAAATTAAAAAACCCAATGCAACAATATAGGAATATTTTTCTCTATTATAAACTGTATTTCCCTGCTCACAAAATTAAATGTATTAATTTCTCAAAGAGAAAATATTTTCGCCATACCCAAAATATCAGTGCTTCCATGGACAATGGTTTCCTGAAATACCAGCATGCTAAGTCAAACTCCTATTGTGTATAGGCTCTGTTAATTTTCCCATAAACTTGATTATCATAGTTTAAAAACAGAATTTGTTTAAAACTTCCAACATATTGGCAGGAATGGCAATGGCATAATTTGCACCTGGTGACCACTCTGTCTCCAAAGCACTTACGCATTTAAATAATTAGTGATTGGTAAAGAATATGCATTTAAAGTATAGGGGTTCTGGGTTTCTGCCTCAAGGGGAACAGAGAGCCTGTAAAGAGATTAGACACTCTGCCAGGTACTTAAAGCTGTAACCAGGCTAAATTTTCATCCAAGGGGTCAGAGGTCAGAGGTCAGTACACTGAAAATTCATACTGTTATTTTATCTCAAAATATATTCCTTTTGTTGTATCCTATTTAGATTCAGTTTCTTAAGTTAAATTCGGTTTCAATTTCTTAAGTTAGCAACCAGAGTATATCTGATTTCTCCCTTTCTTTGCTTTACCCCCACTTAATAACTTTTATTGATTCTATTTCCAAAATATTTTCAGCTCATCTTCTTATCCAATCCCTACAGGTTCCCCTTATTCTGGGCTCATCATTTCTTAACTGAGTTACTGAAATGTTTCATTAGTTATATATAGTCCCAATATATTACCCATTCTTTGTTAAGGTCATCTTTCTAATGAGTAAATATTTCACTTCCTTACATAGCTGCCTTCCTCACCCACACTAAACTCAGTATTAAATCTGTAAAGTCTGTCCCCCTCCATCTTGTCGGACCTGGTGGCCCTGCCGGCGAGCTGCCCACAGGCCAGCACAGGGGCCTCACGGAAGGCTGGGGGAGGGCTGGCGCCCGGCCCGCGCCGGGCCTAGCTGACCATGGAACCCCGAGGAGGGCAGATGGGTTTTGGGAGGGGGCCCGCCGCCTCTGAGGGGTCCCGGAAGCAGCCAGATGTGACTCGCCCACCACACTAGCCACCATGTTTGCTGTCCGGACGCCGCGAAACGGCCTCAGACCAGATCAACAGAGCAAAGACAGTTCGAGCCCAGGTAGGCGGCTCCAAGAGGCGGGGAATCACCGGGAAGTCGCCAGTGGAGGCGTGGTCGCCCCTTCCCCCTCCATCTTGTCGGACCTGGTGGCCCTGGCCGGGCGAGCTGCCCACGGGCCAGCACAGGGCCTCACGGAAGGCTGGGGAGGCTGGGCGCCCGGCCTGCGCCGGGCCTAGCTGACCATGGAACCCCGAGGAGGGCAGATGGGTTTTGGGGAGTGGGCCCGCCGCTCTGAGGGGTCCCGGAAGCAGCCAGATGTGACTCCGCCCACCACACTAGCCACCATGTTTGCTGTCCGGCGCGCGAAACGGCCTCAGACCAGATCAACAGAGCAAAGACAGTTCGGAGCCCAGGTAGGCGGCTCCAAGAGGCGGGAATCACCGGGAAGTCGCCAGTGGAGGCGTGGTCGCCCCTTCCCCCTCCATCTTGTCGGACCTGGTGGCCCTGCCGGCGAGCTGCCCACGGGCCAGCACAGGGCCTCACGGAAGGCTGGGGGAGGCTGGCGCCGGCCTGCGCCGGGCCAGCTGACCATGGAACCCCGAGGAGGGCAGATGGGGTTTTGGGAGTGGGGCCCGTCGCCTCTGAGGGGGTCCCGGAGCAGCCAGGATGTGACTCGCCCACCACACTAGCCACCATGTTTGCTGTCCGGACGCTGCGAAACGGCCTCAGACCAGATCAACAGAGCAAAGACAGTTCGAGCCAGGGCGGCGCGGCCGCCGGCCGGTCCACTAAAATAGTGAAACAGTAATGTCTTTAATGCATTGCAGTCAACGAAGAGCAGGGAAAGTTTGTTGGGAAGGAGATATAAAGAGGAAAGAAATGACATACAGGAACTCGCCAAGTGGTTGAGGTGCGGGAGCGGGGAGGGAGGTGGGGTCATTGGTGATGGGAGATGGGTTTGGGCGGAGGGGTGCGTGTTGGAACACTGTAGAACCAAAAGCTCTACCTAGCATCTTTCAATTAAAAAAAAAAAGGTGGAATCTTCCACAAACATGTGGGAATCAGTGGTTGGGTAGGGACAGAGAAGAGAACAGTGTGCTAATATTTGTCAAAAATGATAATACCAGTCTAGAACTGAGCATTGAATATAGGGAAAAAAGATATACATGATGATCTCTGAATGTATGTATTGCAATCCACAATGTGTAAGAGAAGAGATAAAAGAATTTGCCATGGAGGCGGGCTGGGGGAGGGGGGGAGGGAAGTGGGGACATTGGTGTTGGGAAATGGGCACTGGTGGAGGGATGGGTGCTGGAACACTGTATGACGGAAACCCAAACATGAACATCTTTGTAATTGTATATCACATGGCGGTGTAATAAAATATTTAAAAAAAAAAAAATCTGTAAAGTCTAAACTCCTTTTTATATTTGGAATGCTTACATCACTAACTTCCTAGAAATATACTCTGCTACGCTTGAACCTTTAAACCACCTTCTGTTTACAGTGATTGATATTCACATGGTCCCCCAAGTACTGTCAAAATTTTCTTCATGTGTTACTGCTTCAGTTTGAAATACCTACCTTTCCATTCATTGTAATGGGCTTGAGATCCTCAAATACTTGGGCTCATTAGCTAGCTGTGGAAGTTCTGCATCTTCACTCATTCAATAAGGATTTACTAGCCCTGGGCAAGGTGCAGGGAATACAAACCTGAAAACAAATATTGCCTGAGGAAGCTAACCATTTCATTAAGCAGAAATAAGCACTGAGATCATGAGAGGTCAGTGTAGAAGAGCTATAACAGAAGCAAACAAAAGGAAGTGTAGCAATAGAATTTACTGGTAAAATATTAAAAGTATATTACCACTATATGGCACAAAGAAAAAAACTTTGTGTATGTGTGTGTGTGTGAAGGATGGAATATATAAGCAGACAGGCACAGATATGCCATACATATATGTTGTAAATGTACAGTAATAGAAACTAGAAAGACATCAGAATGCAGGTCGCACACAGATGGCAGATGAAGCCATGAGAATACACACATATTTCTTCCCTACTGTCTCTGCTATGGTAACAAAAAACCCAACTGGACCACAGTTTTGTCCCATATCAATTAGTCTAAGGCAGAAGCGGCTGGGGAGGCTGGAACTCGGCTCGCCCCGGTCCCAGCTGAATATGGGACCCCCAGGAGGGCAGACGGGTTTTGGGAGTGGGCCCGCCACCTCTGGGGGTCCCGGAAGCAGCCGGATGAGACTCGCCCATCACACTAGCCACCATTTTCGCTGTCCGACGCTGGGAAACTGCCTCACGACCAGATCAACAGAGCAAAACCAGTTCGAGCCCAGGTAGGCGGCTCCCAGAGGCGGGAATCACTGGGAATTCATCAGATGGAGTCAGGGTTCGGCCAATCCCCTCTCCATTTTGTCGAGCCTGGTGGCCCCGCCCAGGAGCCATCAGCCATAGCATGAAGAGGCTCACAAGTGGCTGGGGAGGCTGGAACTCGGCTCGCCCGGGCCCAGCTGAATAGGGGACCCCAGGAGGGCAGACGGGTTTTGGGAGTGGGCTCGTCACCTCTGGGGGTCCCGGAAGCAGCTGGATGAGACTCGCCCATCACACTAGCCACCATTTTCACTGTCCGACACTGGGAAACTGCCCCACAACCAGATTAACAGAGCAAAACCAGTTTGAGCCCAGGTGCGCGCTGGAAACAGCAATGTCCTTTAATGCACTGCATTCCACGATGTGCAGGAATGTTTGGCGGGAGGGAGAGATAAAGAGGAGAGAAATGACATACAGAACCCGCCAAGTAGTTGAAGTGTGGGAGGGGGAGGGAGGTGGGGACATTGGTGATGGGAGATGGGTTTGGGTGGAGGGATGGGTGTTGGAACACTGTAGAACCAAAACTCTACATGAGCATCTTTCAATTGTATGTGTAAAATGGTGTAATAATATTGGGGGGGGAAATAATAAAATAAAATTAAATCGAAAAAAAAAATTAGTCTAAGGCAGCTAAATACCAGGCTGAAATACTCGACACTTACTTTACTTCATTTTCTAAAACTATTATTCAATGAACAAGACCTATTAAAATCTAGAAATAAACTAGCTACTCCAGATCCACAGCTGCACAGCTCGGCCTCATGGTGAGTGGCCCTATGCAGTTCCCGGGAAAGGCAAAAGGCTCGGCCAGCGCCTGGTTGTGTCCTACATGGCTCCTAGGGCCTGCTCGCCATGCAGGCGGCCGTGCCTGCAAGAATTGGGGGCCTCCGCCCAATCCCCAGCCTCCAGGCCCAGTGGGTGCGACCCTGAGCTTCAGCCACCACAGCCAACCGCCGCAAGACAGAGACTACAGATCCACGGCTGCGCAGATGTGCAGCAGCTCAGCCACCACAGTTTAATCTTCAACACAATGTATTTTAGCACCAGGTCCTTTCAGGATCTTTCTCATTTGTGCACTTCAACGATCATTCTATTTGTATCAAACTGGAGAATTTGATATAGCATGCAAGGCCTCAGACGTAGCTAGGGGAGCTGAAACTCGGCTTTCCCCTGGCTCAGCTGACCATTGAGCCCCAGGAGGACATATGGGTTTTGGGTGTTGGCCCATCACCTCTGGGGGTTCCTGGATGCAGCTGGATGAGACTTGCCCACCACAGTAGCTGCCATTTTCGCTGTCCAGATGCTGCAGCACATCAGAGCCCACCCAGGAGGGATGCTGACCTCAAGACCAGATTAACAGAGCAAAACAAGTTTGAGCCCAGCTCAGCTGACCATGAGGCCCCCTGGAGGACAGATGGGTTTTGGCAGTTGGCCCATCACCTCTGGGGGGGTCCTGGAAGCAGCCGGACGAGACTCGCCCACCACACCAGCCGCCATTTTTACTGTCCGGACGCTGCAGCAAATAAGAGCCCGCCCGGGAGGGATGCTGACCTCAAGACCGGATTAACAGAGCATTATGAGTTCGAGCCAAGGTAGGCAGCTACCAGAGCGGGAATCACAGGGAATTCGTCAGATAGAGCTGGGGTCGCCCCTTCCCCTCTCCATTTTGTCTGAGCCCTGTGGCCCTCCCAGGAGCTGCCCTGGGCGACCAGCCATAGCATGCAGAGCCTCAGACGCAGCTGGGGGAACTGAACTCGGCTCTCCCCAAGCTCAGCTGACCATGGGGCCCCCCAGGAGGACAGATGGGTTTTGGGAGTGGGCCCATCACCTCTGGGGGGTCCCGGAAGCAGCTGGATGAGACTCGCCCACCACATTAGCTGCCATTTTCGCTGTCCGGATGCTGCAGCACATCAGAGCCCGCCCGGGAGGGACGCTGACCTCAAGACCAGATTAACAGAGCAAGAAGAGTTCGAGCCCAGGTGAGCAGCTCCCAGAAGTGGAAATCACCAGGAATTCGTCCAGATAGAGCTGGGGTCAGCCCTTCCCCCTCTCCATTTTGTTTGAGCCCAGTAACCCTACCCAGGAGCTGCCCTGGGGTGACCAGCCACAGCATGCAGAGCCTCAGACACAGCTGGGGAGCTGGAACTCGGCTCTCCCCTGGCTCAGCTGACCATGGGGCCCCCAGGAGGACAGATGGATTTTGGGTGTTGGCCCATCACCTCTGGTGGATCCCGGAAGCAGCCGGATGGGACTCACCCACCACATTAGTGGCCATTTTTGCTGTACAGATGCTGCAGCACATTAGAGCCCACCCGGGAGGGATGCTTACCTCAAGACCAGATTAACAGAGCAAAGAGCAAAAGAGAGTTTGAGCCCAGGTACACAGCTCCCAGAAGTGGGAAACACCGGAATTCGTCAAATGGAGCTGAGGTCGCCCCTTACCCTCTCCATTTTGTCTGAGCCCGGTAGCCCCACCCGGAAGCTGCCCTGGGGCGACCAGCCTTAGCATGCAGAGCCTCAGACACAGCTGGGAGAGCTGGAACTCGGCTCTCCCCTGGCTCAGCTGACCAAAGGGCCCCAGGAGGACAGATGGGTTTTGGGTGTTGGCCCATCACCTCTGGGGGTCCTGGAAGCAGCTGGATGAGATGCACCCACCACATTAGCCGCCATTTTCGCTGTCCAGACACTGACCATGAGGCCCTAAGTCATGCGGCCACTTGCGGCGCCACGCGTCCATCAAACTAGTGGAAACAGTTATGTCCTTTAAGGTACTGCATTCTATGATGTGTAGGAAAGGTAGGTGGGAGGGAGAGATAGAAAGGAGAGAAAGATATACAGAACCTGCCAAGTAGTTGGGGTGGGGGGGGGGGGGGAGAATGGGGACATTGGTGATGGGAGATGGGTTCGGGTGGAGGGATGGGTGTTGGAACACTGTAGAACCAAAACTCTACATGAGCATCTTGAAATTGTATGTCTAAAAATGGTGTAATAAAATTTAAAAAAAAAGAAGGTGAGACCAAAGACAAAGTGATTTCTGGATCACTGGCAGTGCAAATTTGTTAATAAATTTAATAAAATAAAAAAAAGAATTTATGAAAGACAAAAAGAAAGAAATAAACTAGCTATGTTTCTGGAAATTTTGAGAATATATTTAAAATACAGCATTTATAAATTATACCCATCTATAGAATATATACTGTCAGAAAATGCTACTGCTGAGCTGGAGTGCAGCTGCATTTCCAAGCCATATATCAAAGAACAGGATTCCCTTCTGCCCCAAAGGGACCAGCGGCTTGTGGTGGATGGATACTCACAAATCCAACAAAGTTCCAAAAAGTTTTGCTCACACAAGGTCTGGCAGTACAATCCAAGGACAGGAATACCCCAAACTTCCAATTCCTAGCCAGACCCAGACCACATGCATAGGTTAGACTCCTAGGCTAAGATGGCCACTGCATCTGGAACCATGTACACCAGTCCGAGGTCAGACCCAAACTGGAAGATGGCGGCAATGGCAATGGCAATGAGCCCTTCTTTCTTCTCACTTCTTTTGTTGTCAGAAACCTGCCAAGGTCTTCCAGTCCAGCCCATCCCTGGCTGGGCTTTCTAGGGACAAAGCCAGGTATATTCTTTAAGAGTTCAAGGCCCACCTTTCTGCATGGGCCCAAAAGACTGTAGAGAAATGCAAATCTTCAAGGTGATCCCTCGCTCAATCCTAACAAATGCTGATATGCCAAAGCTGACTTCCTGAGATAAAATCTCCCTAGCAGAGGGGAAAGGGGCAACATCTATGAACCAGAAAGCAGTTCAGAATATAATTCATAGAGAATGGCATTAATACTTCTTACCATGAATATATAGCCAGCCAACTCCAGCAAATCTCTAAACTTCCACTAGGGTCCATAATCTGTCAGAATAAATCCATTTGCCTTTAGCCTTACAGAGACACATTCATTTGCCCAGAGGCTAACTAGAATGTCTCTTTGAGCTAGCAGAACTGATTACATTATAGTTGATGCAGTGTCACCAATTGTTCTCTTGGAATAACTACACACATGTCCCTGTGGGGACCTGTGGGGGGGAAAGAGCATCGCACTGGAGCTACAAGACCATGATAATGTATTTTATTATAAAAATTTATGAAATCAAATGACCTATCCAATCCTGCCCAAACCCCTATGCTCCGGAGATTCCTAAGGGCAGGAAGCAGCTCTAACATATGCTAAATGTCAGCAAGAGCATAGAGCTCATTAGGGTGTGTATCCAAACAATATACTATTTATACTAGCTTACAACTCACCAGGACAATAACAAAATTTCTACTCTGCCATAAAAAAGTTCATTGAAAAATGCTTAATAAAAAATTATTATGTGTAACAGTGCTCTTGGGAGATTGTGGAGGTGAGGCATTTGTTTTGACTGGGATGCTGAAGAAATGCTCCTCACAGGAAGCTATTCATAATAAGATTCTGAAGGAAGCACAAACCTCCTGGAAGAGAGAAACTGGCTGGGCTAATGGGCCCAAAGACCAAGCGGATACTCTATCTTATTGAAAAGAAAGTTTTCTCTTTGGCTCTAAAAAAAAGTATGTGTGCATAAATGAGAAAATTATAAGGATTTTTCAGAAAGGAGCGTGATAGGATGGAGCAGAGATGTTGCTGATAGAGACCAAGCTTAGATCTTGACAAGCAGCATAAAGCAGAATGCACACATTGTTTGCAACATGATGACTTCCCAAAAAATGCCAAACTTCCTGTATGCTTAAATAATGGTTTGTTCTTGAATATTCATTTATTTTAGGCTTCACTATTCTATTACAAAATCCAAATATGTGGAAAGACTGAATATCTAAAAATGTGATCCTTACTCATAATAATTCATATCCTCACAAGAAAACCAATCCTTCTAAAGAGAAATACATATTACAGTCTTAATATTTAGATTTTTCTCAGTTCTTTTTTTCTTGATTTATTAAGTTAAGAAAAGAATTAGACTAGATTCTGTAATCTTCTTTAAGAGGTTTTGTTGCTCAGGTGTCTCTCCAAAATAACTCAAGTCCTCAGATAACACTGGGGATATGGCTCAGTCATGGAACTGCTGCACTACAAACATGGAGCTACAAATTCACTCTGTGGCAACCCAATTAAATCTGATGCAGGAAACACTGCCATTGGGATTGTAGATGCTAATTGTATGTGAGCAGTATGACCTAATATACAAGTCCAAAACATGACAACCAAAATAAAAGGAAAGAGGACTACATAGAAGTAATACAATATATGAGATGGAGCTAAATTTCAACGTTCTTAACACTCTAGGATGTGAAATTCAGAGGTGAGTTTGATGATTTGGACCACTGTCAAAATCAAACAAAAAAAGAATACATCAAATTAAGTGCTTACATGGCAGGAGAAACTCAAGACTGAAATAAAAAAGACAACTATTGAATGGAAGAAAATTTTACACACCATACATTAGATAAAGGGCTAATAATACCCCAAATATATAAAAGATTCTCAAAGTTTAACAACAAATAACCCCATCAAAAATAGAGGAAAAGAGAAAAACAGATAATTACATGAAACGGATATATGGGTGGCTAATAGGCATGAGGAAAAGTACTCATTACCTATAATCATAAAAATGCAAATCAAAATAACAATGAGATATCTTACACAAATGAGAATGGCATATTTTTTTAAAAAAATAGCTGGGAGCAACCAGTGTTGGTGGGGATGTGGTAGAAAAGAAGTCTTCATTCACTGTTAGGAATATTGTTTCCCTTCAGCCTCTATGGAAAACTGTTTGGAAATTTCTCAAAAAATACAGAACTCCCATTTGAACAAGAAATTTTATTTCTTGGCATTGACTCCCCACCCCAAAAAAATAATTAGAAAAGATATGTGCACCTCTATGCTCATTTCAGCACTTAGTACAATAGCCAAGATGTGGAAATAACACAAATGTCCCAACAACAAATGAATGGATAAAGAAATTGTGGTGTACAATGAAATACTATGCAGCCATAAGAAAAGATGAAATCTTGCAGTCTGCTGCAACATGGATAAATAGGAGGCTTCATGTTAAGTAAAATGAGTCAGGGAAAGAGACTAATCCTGGGTGTATCACTTACCTGTGATGTACAGAAAAACAAGAAAATTACAATATTAAATAATAATAAACCCTTGACCCTCAGAATACCAAACAAGGATGAAGTGATGTGTAGTGAGAGGACAAAGAGTAAACTAGAAGTGACACTGATCAAAGCTGGAAGATCTTGTTCACTTTGGTGGTAGTGAGGTGTGGTTACCATGCACATCAAAACCAATACTATCATAAATAGATGAGCTGAATCATGACTAAATTTAATAATTTTTAAATTTAAGAGTTTTAGTTAAAAAATGACGTAAAAATAATGAAAAGATTTTGTGAATACTCATCTAGATGGTGCTACTAAAAGATACTGAATTCTAGAACTCCTTTCTGTATTTCTCTAAACACCAAGTTATGCTGAAGCAGTAATCTAAATAACCTAAGTCAACAGAGAAGTTGACTCAGAGGTAAATACATTCACTCACTGGTTCAACAAACATACTGAGCAATTACTAATCACATGCCAACTCTAACTGAAGAAGTGTGCAGACTAGAAGCAAGCTCTTGCTTTTACAGAGATTTTATTTTAAATCCAGCTCAATTTTACTTGAGAAACATCAAATCACTTTCAGGACTTCAACTTAAATTTTTTCTTTCCAGATATATAGTAGGAATGTGTTCATAAAAGTAAGTATACAACTTCTAGACTGAACTTTAAGTTAATTTAGCTAAAATTATTCATTTCCTTGACGAGCTACTTAAAACGCAAAATAGTTACTTTTATAAATAATGTAATATTAAATTCAGAACACCAGAATCCAATCACAAGAAATGTCTAGTCCTAAATTTTTCCAGTTTGGTCTGCTACAAGAGAAATTCCTATATGGAAAACTATTATATATATTGAAGCAAGTATTCAGGGCCAGAGAGACAGCTCAAGTGGCAGCTGTCTCTGTCACATAGTTCTCCCATGTTCAAGACCCTGAGTTCAATCCCCAGAAATATGTGCCACCAAGCACCACCAGGTGGAGCTCTGATGAACCCACTTGACACCAGGCTAAGCACCATCAATCACACTGGCGGAGCTCGCCGTTTGTGGGCCAGGCACCCAGCACTGCAGGATGTGGCCCCTGTTAAAAATAAATTAAAATAGATGAAGCCGGAGCGATAGTCCAGCAGGTAGGGCGTTTGCCTTGCACGTGGCCAGCCCATGCCGGCCCAGGTTCAATCCCGGCATCCCATATGGTCCCCTGAGCACTGCCAGGAGTAATTCCTGAGTGCAGAGCCAGGAGAAACCCCTGAGCATCACCGGGTGTGACCCAAAAAAGCAAATGAGTGAATGAATGAATGAATGCATGAATGAATGAATGAATGAATGAATGAATGAAAGAAAATAGAACCAAAAACATTCTATGTCATCTCTTTCTGAAAAGTTTAGCTTCTCTTTATTAATAAATTCTATAAATGATAAAAATTACCTGTTCATATGCCCAGAACTTAACAGCTGTCTCAGGAGCAATTTTAAGGACATTTGTACCATTTCCTCTCCAAAGGGAATGGAAGCCTCCTTCTTTCACCATCTGTCGAAAGCCATCGTATATGTTCGTTTTCTGTGACTTTGAACCATGGACCTAAATATTAAAAGAATATAAAAATATTGGTGATATGCTACTGTTCAACTTGTAATCATACAAACCACTTTTCTTTCTTCTCTACTAATTATTATTCAAGTAGTTCTTCCCATATAACATGGGACGAACTATCATTTGAAGCTAAAATTAAGAAAAATCAGTTCCTTATGTGGAAAAGCAAATGAAAACAAGAAACATTTAAATTATGAGCAACATTCATAATAAATACGAAGCAAATTATATATTAGTCCATGGGATACTTTGAGATATGGTATCGTTCAGTATAAGAAAAATAAAGAAAATGTGCCACAGACCATGTGTTACTTCTCTCAAAAAAGTCATGCAAACGTGATATATTTATTGGTTTGAAAACAATCTGGAGATTATGTATACTAGAGCCACGGACACTAGAATGCACAGTGTCTGACATTTACTTCTGACACCGAAAGTAAAAACTGAACCCTAGAGCTTATCTTAAGGCCTCTCTAAAATAAATTTATGGCATGTATCAAATACCTAAACCAGATGGTACTGATTAATTTCTTGACTTATACTACAGCAGTGATAGTTCTTTAAGCATATATCTATATATAACTGACTATTCTAATAATCCAAAAATAAATCAGCTAAGTTTTTTATGTATTGTGCTGAAGAAAAGATGTGATGTATGTAGTATGTTGTTCTCATTCTTCTAGTGAGAACAATATATACAAGAAATACAGCAAAAATTTAAGACAGTTGAAAAATATTTACAACTGAAGACAAGGAAAAGTATAGCAGGTAATTTTTTGTGCTGGTAAATTTTTTTTTTTGCTTTTTTTTGGGGGGTCACACCCGGCAATGCTCAGGGGTTACTCCTTGCTCTGCACTCAGAAATTACTCCTGGTGGTGCTCGGGGACCATATGGGATGCCGGGATCGAACCCAGGCCGGCACAGGCTGGCGCGTGCAAGGCAAACGCCCTACCCACTGGACTATGGCTCCGGCCCCCGTGCTGGTAAATTTTTCTGATTAATTTAGCTTACAAAAAACGAGTGCCTGACAACTGTTATTTTATTCGTGTATTTATTTTAGGTTTGGGGTCACACCCTGTTGTGCTCAGGGCTTACTCCTGGCTCAGGGCTCAGAGGTCACTCCTGAGTGCTCAGGGACCATATTGGGTGCCAGTGGTCTAACTGGGATTGGCTGTAAGTAGCCCCTATACTATCTTTCTGGCCCTGAGTAACTATTGAAAAAAAAAAAAGACTGGCATCTGGAGCCCTAGAAATGAAAAGTTCAGTCAGGAGGGCAGGACATGACTGAGAATAAGAAAGAAATAAACAACAACCAAAAAAATTAATAAAGAAAAAAAATAAAAACCCTGGACACCAAATACCCCAAGAGCTTCTTTTGTTGGCATGCAACACTCTTCACATATTGGCATATTAACACATGTGACTCCTTAGGAGAGGAAACAGCATTTGGGATATCCCCAGAATGGTACTATGTACTTCTTTTGCTCAACTGATCTTAATTTTTATTCTTTCTCTGTAACAAACTATCACTTCATCACTTGATCACTTGATCCCTTGAATCCTGTTATTCATCGATTTGCTCGAGCGGGCACCAGTAACATTTCCACTGGACCCTATCAAGTGCCAATGTAGCCCAATGGCATCTGGTTGATTCAGAAATATGAAGAGCCTCAAACCGTTTCTTCAGGGTCTTGACAAGGAAGTCTGACCATCTTGTAGGTGGGCGGCCACGTGATCTTTTGACATCCCGTGGGATCCAGTCAGTAATGGCTCTAGTCCAGCGGTCGCCCAATCGTTCTGCCAGCCTCTGATTTTTGATGCCTTGGCAAATGAGACAGCATCCATCCCTGATTCTGGAATAGCGGAGTCGGAACTCCAGATTCCTTCTCTCACTTGACTGAGGCGTGATATTCCAAGCATAGCTCTTTTGATTCCTCTCTGGGAGACCCAAATAGCATTCTCATCCTGCTTTCGTAGGGCCCAGGTCTCTGAGGCGTATGTTAATGCAGGGAGAATGGTGGAGTCAAAGAGATGTGCCCGGAGCCGGAGGTTCTTTGTCCTTTTAGCTATTTCTTCGATGCCTTTGAAGGCATTCCATGCCGCTCTCTTCCTCCCTGCGCAGCTCAGGTTTTAGGTCGTTCATCATGTTGACTTCTCGACCTAGGTACACATAACTGCTGCATTCAGAGATGTCTGTTCCATTGAGAGTGAATGGGGCCTCTGGAACTAGTTCATTTTTCATAAACATAGTTTTCTTTAAATTCAGCTATTGACCTATCTTTCCACATTCTCGGTCGAAGTCAGCCAGCATTTGTGCCGCTTGGCTAATGTTTGGTGTTATTAGAACGAAATCATCAGAGAAGCGGAGGTGGTATAGTAACAAACTATATCCATGAATATAAGTATCCAGGGTGGGGGATAGGGGGGGCCCCAGCAGGGAAGTACAGCAGGGAAGGCATTTGCCTTGCATGTGGACAACGTGGTTTTCATACCTGACATCCCATATGGTTCCCCAAGTACTGCCAAGAGTAATTCCTGAGTGCAGAGCCAGGAGTAACCCCTGAGCATTGCCGGATATGGCCCAAAAAGAAAAACAAAAGGTCCCATGAATTCTCTTAAGTGATTCAAATAAATAATTAAATCTGAAGATTTGGGAAACCTGCCCAAATCTTGAATAAGATAGTTTAGAGATCTCATTTTATTTTTAATAAGCATCACAATAAAATTAACCAAAAAAGTGTTTTTGGTTTTTTATTTGTTAATTTTTATTTTTGTCTTTTGGGGTTGTATCTGGCAATGCTCAATAAAATTAACCAAAAAGAGTTTTGGGGGTTTGTTGTTGTTGTTGGTTATTTTGCTTTATGGGTCATAACTGGAAATGCTCAGGGTTTACTCCTGGCTATGCACTCGGGAATTAACTCCTGGCTGTGCTTGGAGGACCATATGGGGTTCTGGGGATTAAACCCAGGTCAGCCACATACAAGGCAAAAGCCCTACCCACTGTAATATCTCTCCAGTCCTAACCAAAAACAGCTTAATTTAAGTTCTCTCAAAAGCCGATTTGCTATATTGTTGCTAAGAATCAAGACACACATACATTCCTGCATCACTTTCTTCTCCACTCTCTTTAAAGAGCTACCTTTAGCCCTAAACACATTTTGAGATTTAAGTATATCCTTAATGATTGCTAGTTTAAAATAAGACAGGAAATTGGGGCTGGAGCAATAGTACGGCAGGTAGGACATTTATTTGCCTGGCAGGCAGCGTCCCTGGGTTCCATCCCTAGCATCCCATATGAGTACCACCAGGAGTAATTTCTGTGTACAGACATAGAAATAACCCCTGAGCATCTCCAGGTGTGGTCCCAAAAAATATTAGGAATCTTTTATTATTTTTATGCAATTTTCACAACCAATCCCTTCCCCCCAAAAAAACCCCAAACATTTAAGGATAACAATGATAATGGCTAGAGACTTCTAATTAAATATTTGAATAGTCACAGAATGTCAAAGATGACAAATTTATAACATACACACATACCACAACTTACGGCTTGATAGAACAATAAAATACTTACATGGGTAGAATTTAGGATTAAAGCAATAATATAGAGATCATTTTAAAGGTATAAAACACCATTTTCAAAGTTCTTTGTCAAAGTACCATATTTTTCACTGCTTCTAATATATAGGTCACAGATCGTATTGCTCACCTGCATCATGACTTTGAGTCGGTCCAAAGGGGCAGTGCATGTTCTGGAGACAGCACCAGCCACTCCTCCTGCCAGGAGCTGCCTCCACCACTGTCCTGACTTCCTTTCATCTTCCGTGAATTCATCCGGTATAGCTAAACTCTCTCCTATGTCAATACCCTGTTGGCATGAGGCAGAGGAGGAGAAAGAGCGGGAGGGAGAAGGAAAGAGAAAGCAATGATTTTTCAATGAAAAAAAATAGACCAATCAAGGAGTCAAAATAATAGCACAGTGGGTAAGCCACTTGCCTTGCACACAGCCAACCTGGGTTTGATCCCTTTATTCCCATATGGTACCGCCGCCCCAGAAGTAATCCCTGAGCACAGAGTCAGCAGTATTGCTGTTGTTGCCCCAAACAACAACAACAACAAAATAGACCATTCCAGAGGGTATATTTGTTTTCAAGAAAGATGTGTTATTTAACAGTTTAAGATCACTGCATTCCATTGAAAGTATAGTGAACCAATCTGAGTGTAAAGATGATTATAGTTTATCACACTAAACAAAGTGTAGTATCAGCTCACAAGCAATGAAACATAACATTGGCTATAAATTTACAAAACCAAAAATTTTAACTTTTTTGCTAGTATATTCAAAATAACTTTTCTTTTCTTGGCCCAAATCAGATGGAAAAGACAGCATTTTATCAGAAGTAGGAAATGCTTTTAGCTAGAGGAAGTTGACTGACTTTTTAATGGGTCCTTTATCTCAAAATAGCAGCCACATTCTATTTTACCTATGAAATATACTTCATATAGGTAAGCAAAAATGAATCTCAAGGCATAAGAATACTAAACTTTATATAAAAATACTAAACCCCTAAACTCATTTTCTAGCCCTTTTTTCCCAAAGTGGCCTATATGATTGTATGTGTGTGTGTGTGGGGAGGGTCGGGGAGGGGGAGGGGAGAGGAGCCATTTGAACAATCGGAGGAGGAAGCAACAGCATTGGGTGTAATTGTAAGACATTCCCTGTTTGTTTCCTTAAAGAAGTTAGATTTCCAGGACGGCACCTAGAATTTTTTTTTCCTAAAAGGGATTGGTAGGCCACAGCCTCTGTTCTAAACGGACATATTTGGGACTACTCTGATTAGGGGCATCCTAGTGGCTACTGTGGGGTAGGGCAGATGGTCACCACAAGTAGCCTGACAGCACAGCCTGGGAGTTAAGGGCTCGGTGCTGTGCTGCAGAGCTCCAGAACAATGAGTCCACCCCAGCAGTACTGGAGATGAAATTCAGTGCCTTGAGCATACTCAGCACGTGCTTCACCACCAGAGACATCTTCCCAGACTGTGTTATCATATTTAAAATATGCAATAGATTCGACATCAAACTGAGCAGAGACAAACCGCTAAAATGATCTGCCCTTAAGTGGACACAGGTGAAGAGAATGGTGTCGGAGCATTGTATACCTGAAACCCAGTCATGAATAACTTTATAATTCATGGCAATTACCGTAAAGTTTTAATTAACAATTTTTTTAAATTAATAAGAGAATCTGCCCTCAAATCTATTGTAAAATTTCCAATAATTACAAGTACAGCTTAGAGAAATGGAATTCTATAAATGATACTTTAAAACCTTATTATTTAGATGGTTCTAGCATAAAGGACTTTATAGATAAAGATGCAAGAATTGGAAGCTGCTTTATAATAACACTCTCACTTAAAGAAAATGGATGCAAGAACATAGAGAGCCTCAATTGTTAACTATTTTGAAAGATAAAATAAGCATTTAATAATGTAAACATAATTTATATAAAACAATATTGATCCAAGCCATTGGACTAATATAGTATCATTTTTACTCATAGTTGTGAACATAATTCACCAGTAAACTTATATGTTCTCTGTCATTTTAGCATTGCTAAAGTGGCAATGTGAACTTTAGGCCTCATTTAATGCACATAAAGTTTACTAAAACTTTTGAATAAGAAAACAAGCCCATTAGGAAAAAATTAAAATTGTGTGACGCCAGAGCAGAATGCACAACAAACTTAACTCAATTTAAGCTAGTATATTTTATACAATGTAATTAAAATTTGTAAGTTTTAAGTATATACAGGTGTGAAATGCTGAGATAAAATTGTTAAACTTCAATAAAAATTATTATAAGTGCCTTCTGAGTGCCAGAGCCAAATATTGGTATAACCTAATGTTTCAGAATAACTCTTTACCTGTTTTCAAAAAATTAAAAAAAAATACATATTTTTTTTCAGAAACCATAAAGTGATTAGGGGCCAGGAAATGCTAAAGAAATTAGGTTCTGAAGCCAAGTCAGGTTCAGTTCCTAGCACCAAATGGTTCCTGAGCATCACGGGTGTAGCCCTGGACCCCCCCCCCACCCCAGCCCCGACTGCCACATTAGCTGGGGTAATCCTCACAGGGCATGAACCACAGACCCAACATGCGGTGGGTGGGGCCCCAGGCCTCCTAATTATTGCACAGTAGGCTCCCCTCCCCAAAACAGGTATTATTTAGGAAATATAATATGTATAAAAAGTAAAAGTCTATAAGATATAAGACTTCATACTTTCCCTATTGCAGAATAAAAAGTGTGAACCATAAGGGGACTAACCCATCCCTAATTTCACTGTTGGAAGGCAGTACGTCTTCCAACATTTTAGAATGGCAAAAGATAGGTGCTACAATTACATCATTTCTAGTCTTGGTGTTGCCTGAGATAACCTAAAAACACTTCCAGTAGAATAAACACAACTCTAGAAATTAAGGATCAACAGGACTTTTGCATCCTGACTGTAACATTAGGGGCCTATTCAGGTGATAATATACCTATGGTTTATATCTCCCATTAGGTAGAGATTAATACACAGTCATACTTACTGTAGAATGTTTCCAAAACCGTGCGATTCCCTCTATGTCTGAAACAGGATTAAACAGGAAGTAATTCATCCACTCATCCCAGTCTACTGACATTGTCCCATCAGAATCAATGCTGAAAATAAAACAGAGCTGATTAAAGATTAAAGTCAAATTTGTAAACAAAACTATTGGTACTGACCATTTTGAAGAATGACATTTCTTTCTCTAACTTAATATTCCCATTAAATCCAAAATAATGATGGTCTGGGAGTAGTTCAAAGGGCTGGACTGCACACCTTAGATGTGGAAACTCTGGGTTTAGTCCCAGGCACTGCATGATCACAAGTACCCACCCAGGAGTAGCACCTGAGCACCACCAACGTGAACCCAAAACAAACAAATGAAAGAAGAGAATTAAATTCAAGATAACAGATTGTTGAAAATGTCAGCACATAGCTGATGGTCTAGTAGTTTTAATTGTTTAGGTAAAAATGGGCCCAAAACTACTTAAGTTCTCACAAGACACTTCTGAGACTCAGACAAACTCTTAAGTCAATGGACATTAAGCATAAAAGATAACACGCTATCTTGTTATAAAAAATAACAAGCTAAATTTATAAATGTATTTATTAGACATTATTTCTTGCACTGACTCAGGAATATATTCTTAATGTGTTACCACATTTAAATGTGATTTTTGAAGATACTCAAAAGGTGCTATCACTGTACTTGACCAACTTTCCCTGACAAAATTAGTAGTGACTATAAAATAAATGATAAAATTTGTTTTATTATTTATTTTACAGTAGTGAAAAAAATTTGATTGGCTTTTTGACTCTCAAATCCTGATTTCTCATATTTAGGATGTAAAATAAACATTGCATCGTAGATATTTTTCATTAACTTTTTGTTTCACAAGCTTCTATGCAAAAGGAACATGTGTATCGACCAAAGGAACTCCCAACAGTGCCAAGGATTTTTGGATGTTTTGTTCACTTCTGTTTACCCAGCACAAAACACACACACACACACACACACACACACACACACACACACACAAATGGCTGGCACAAATAAAGGAACTCATTTATTTGTTTAAATAAATGAATTTCTCTAAAACTATGTTTTGCTGTCACAAATTTTAAATGTTCTATAATCTGTGTGAAAATAAAGTACAAAGCTGGCAGTACAACAAAATTAATTTCTCATTTATCATTATTTTAGTGCCATATGAAATTTTGACCTGAATATATAAAATTACACTTAAATGTTTTCATTTGATCCAATATAGAGGTATCATATTTGCAGAGATTACACTTAAAATTTTCATTTGATCCAATGCAGAGGTATTAATATATTTGCATGAGCATCTTGCTACTATGTTTAAAACATTATTCTGTTGTTATTATACATATTCATACCTATTTCTATCTCTATTTTCTATTTAATACATGTATTCATTTTCTATTCCACCCAGCCTCCCCTTATGTGCATGGATAATGATCTTCTGAAAGGATTTGATTTTGTTCAATATGCATGGATAATGATCTTCTGAAAGGATTTGATTTTGTTCACTGATGTAAACATAGTTTCTAAAACAAAACCGAAAATGGCACAGATGTGGGGAGAAAGGGACTCTTATTCATTGCTGGTGGGAATGCCTACTAGTCTAGTCTTTTTTGGAAAACAATATGGCATTCCTCCAAAAAACTAGATATTGAGCTCCCATTTGACCCAGCAATACCACTCCTGGGAATATACCCTGGTGGCCCAAAACACAAGGCAGAAACACCATCCGCACTTCCATGTTCATTACAGCACTATTCATAATAGCCAGAATCTGGAGACACCCTAAGTGCCCGAGAACAGACAACTGGATAAACTATGATACATTTACACAATGGAATACAATGTAGCTGTTAGGAAAAATGAAGTCATGAAACTTGCCTATAAATGAATGGACATGGAGACTATCAGCAGAGTGAAATTAGTCAAAAGGAGGACAGGTATAGAATGACTGTATTCATTGTGTGATTATGAGACTACTATTCAAGGTCAGGAAAGACAGGAGTCAGGAGGAATTGTCAATAGCTGAAATCTACCACAAGTGAGTGGGAGACTGAAGTTAAGACAGAGAAAGGACCAGTTTGCTAACAATAATTGGAAATGGTAACAGTATATTAGAATTGATTATTGAAAAGTAAAGGTATGCACATGATAACCCCTCAGTGAATGTACTGCAAACCACAATGTGAAAAGAAGAGAGAGAGAGAGAGAGAGAGAGAGAGAGAGAGTTGCCTTCCAAAGAGGCAGACAGGGGGTGGGAGGAGGAAAACTGGAAACACTGGTGGTGGGAAATGGGCACTGGTGGAGAGACGGGTGCTGGAACACCTTATGACTGAAACCCAATTATTACTTTTTTTTTTTTTTTGCTTTTTAGGTCACACCCAGCAATGCTCAGGGGTTACTCCTGGCTCTGCACTCAGGAATTACTCCTGGTGGTGCTCGGGGAACCATATGGGATGCCGGGGATCGAACCCAGGCCGGCATGGGCCGGCTGCATGCAAGGCAAACGCCCTACCCACTGGATTATCACTCCGACCCCTGAAACCCAATTATAAACAGCTTTGTAATTGTCTAACTCACAGTGATATAATAAAATTTTAAAAAAAACAGCACAGAGTAATTATATATTTAGTGAATAAATGAATTTCAGATTTTATAAAGTCACAAAACACTAACTTTTTAAAATCTCTTTTGAAGCCAACAGATAGTACAATAGGTAGGGCACTTGCCTTGCAAGCAGCCAACCCAGGTTTGATTCTCCAGAACCTGATAAGGTCCTTCAAGCCTGCCAGAAGTGATTCCTGAGCACAGAGCCAGAAGTAAACCCTGAACACAGCCAAGTGCACCCCTGACCCCCAACAAAAGCTTTTAATTAAGCACCATGATTTCCAATAGTGTTAATGCTTTAGCACTACAATTGCTACATCAGACGTGCAAGTGTTCCAGCTCTTTCCACCACTCATTCTAGGTCCTCTCTCCATTTAGCAAATTCAGCTATATAGGCAGACTCTCAAGGGCTGTTACCATTAGCCACTACATTTTACAGCATTTTATATTCATCTTTCTCCCTTTATTATCTCCCAGTTCTATCCAAGTTGCAATAAACTGAGAAATTTATTTTCCTATAATTGAAAACTATTCCACTCTGCATATATACCACTATATATGTATTAACGCATCTGTTCTTGGGTACTTGAGCTAGTTATAGAATTTGGCTATTGTGAATAGTACTACAATAAACATATGAATGAATAGAATTTGGCTATTGTGAACAGTAATACAATAAACATATGAATGCAAACATATGAATTCAAAAAAATGTTTTTGAATTACTGTTTTTGTTCTCTTAGGACAAATGCCAAGAGGAGGAATTGCTGGGTCATATGAAAGCTTCTACTTATGGCAAAAGGATATACATGATAACCTCTAAATGTATGTATTACAAGCCACAATGTGTAAGAGAAGGAAGAGGGAGAGAGAGAGAGAGAGAGAGAGAGAGAGAGAGAGAGAGAGAGAGAGGTGAAAATTGTCTGCCATAGGCGCAGGCTGGGGGGGAGGGAGGGTGTATCAGGGAACATTGGTGGAGGGAAATGGGCACTGGTGGAGGGATGGGTGCTGGAACACTGTATGACTGAAACCCAAATATGAGCACTTTTAACACTTTTGTAACTATATATCTCACAGTGGTATAATAAAAAATTTTTTTAAAGCTTCTACTTAGTTTTTGAGAATTCACTAGTTTTCCATAGAAGCTGAGCCAGATTACAATTCCAACAAAAGGTGAGAGTTCCTTTTTCAGCACATCTCCACTAGCACTGGTTGTTTACAGTGTTTCTGACATATGCCATCCTCAGTGGCATGTGATAATCTCTCACTGCCTGAGATCAGTCACGGAGAACACTTTCACAGATGCCCCTTGGCCGTCTGTATATCTTCTTTGAGGAAGTGTCTGCTCAGCTTTTTCCCTGTTTTTGATGGGGATGTTTGTGTTTCACTTGTTTCCAGAGTTTTATAACCCCCTCAGGTAAATTAATCTAGAGGGGTGACCAAAAAATTGATGGAAGAGTTTCCTTGCCTTACTCCCAATTAATTAACCAGGAGAAGCTGAATACTGAGAGTTCCACAGCTTGGGGTGAGACCGAGGCATCCTCTGTACCACAGAGACCCCAAGCATAGAAGGAGACAGAAACGATTCACCTCTCCAAGACAGAGGTGGGCAGACGACGAACAGCCCAAGGCAAGGGATCCAGGACAACTACTTCATCCAGGATGCTGGAGAAGAGACGGCAGAAACAGAAACCCTCTGTGCGGGATTTACCTTTGATCCAGGTTAAACCCATACAGAGGAGCTGAGATGCTCCACAAAGGCAAGATTTCAGCAGGAGGACAAGAGGAAAAGCACTCTAGATATTACTCCCCCTTTCCTTAGTGAAGGCACTCACCTAGTAAAATGCACTGATGTAGAAAGACCTACTTAAACCACAGCTCTGAGTTCTCAAGGAAGAGGAGGGGATAACATCAGTACCACAAACACAAACTAGGCTACCCAAAAACATCTCCCACAGCAGCTGAGCTCCCTGTCCCTCCTCCAGTTTGCTGAATGAGAATTCAAAACCTCACTACCACAGTCTGGGAAAGGCCAAAATTAATTAATTAGCTAAAATAAAATAAACTCTAATCAAATTCACTACCATCTGCTGGAAGCAGAAAAGTAGTTTAACTTCTAAAGTCACTTATCCAGATAGATCTCTTTTTTGGGGGTGGGGTTTGCATCCAGCAATGCTCAGGAGTTATCCCTGGCTCTGCACTCAGGAATTACCCCTGGCGGTGCTCGGGGGACCATATGGGATGCATGGGATCGAACCTGGGTCAGCCACATGCATGGAAATTTCCCTACCCACTGTACAACCCCCAGATAGATCTTTTAAAAAAATTGAAAGCAACAATGAATTTAAAGGATAGATGGGTAGACCAAACAACATAACATGGCACTTTGAGAACTCAAGGCTGACATGACAAGGGCTCAATTCCCTGAAATTTAATCTCGGTGATATGTAAAACTATTTATGTATCAGATTAAAATTTTTTAAAACGTTATAATAAATAAATTTAAAGCTATAGAAGGAAATTCAGAAAGGAAAGGCAAGTCAAAGTGATACTCAGGAAACTAATAAAAGAGACATGACAAAACCCTAGGCAGTGAGCTCAGTAATAAACTCAACAAACAATACACTTTGAGTCTATAAAACCAATTAGTGTTATCAAAGGGAAAGGCAAGGGTGCAATAAATTGAAACAAAGAGGATGGACATGTTGATTTCCAAAAGTGATGTTTAAAAATGCAATCTTACTTGTAGAAAATAAAGGAACATACAGATTGAGAATCTCTACAAATGTTTTCAGGCTCAAATCATTTCTTTATTTGCCCCTTTATTCATTCTTAAACAATTTTTCAAAGATATTACATCTCTGAAAAATGAATACCGAAATCCATAAAGCAAAAAATATTTCCCTTCTAAAGTTCCTTCTACTCTTGCTTTTCTCACATAACTCAAGCTAGAAGTAAAAAGGCATAATTCATAAGTTTTTGCTCTGGGGGCCAGAGCGATAGCCCAGCGGTAGGGCGTTTGCCTTGCACACAGCCGGCCCATGCCAGCCTGGGTTCGATCCCCAGCATCCCATATGGTCCCCTGAGCACAGCAAGAAGTAATTCCTGAGTGCAGAGCCAGGAGAAACCCCTGAGCATTGCCGGGTGTGACCCAAAAAACAGAAAAAAAAAAAGTTTTTGCTCTGCATGCAAATACTTTGTTTTAATAGCTTTCTCTATACCAAAATGAAATTGCTCAGTACTGCCACTTCTAAAGCTTGTTTTCTAAAAGTTCCTACAAATAGTATCTCAGGTTTCCTTCACGTCAGTACATGTAAATCCAACTCAGTCTTCCGATGTTATTCACAGCACACAGAGATGAGCTCAGGGCAGTGAGGCAGAATACCTGGTGGGCAGACCTGCTGCCGCCTTGGTCACTGTGGAGGACCTCCTCTGCTCTACCTGGCCTATTCCTGCCCAGTGTCATTGTGGAGGGACAGAAGCAGCCGGAAAAGGCCAAAGTCACCCAATGCGCTGGAATAAGGAGCATATGTGAGGCGAGCTGGGCTTAGGGTCAGAGAGTAATGTTGGTTTTTGTCCACTTTGTCACAGATAACCACAGGAATGTGATTATTCTGCCTCGGCTGGGTAATTAATTACAGGCTCATCCTCATTTCATCCACCTAATCCTTTTTAAAATTTTTTTTCAAGGAGTGAGTCATTGCATGTGAATTATATGTCAATGAACCAGTTATTAAAACGAATTTGGACAGCAATCCCATTTCAGGTATATAGCCAAAATAATTAAAATCGAGGTCTCAAAAAGATTATCAGCACTCTCATATTTATTACAGCATTATTCACAGTAGCTAAGACATGGAAACAATCCAAGTGTCCGCTGGTAGGTGGATAGAGAAAATTTGGTTTATTAATGGACTAAAATGGGAGATATCTGACCTTAAAATTAAGAAAGAAATCCCCACATGTGACAGTATAGGTGAACTTGACGTATACCATGCTAAGTGATATAAAAAGGACAAATGCCACATGATTCCACTTACACAAGGCATCGACGAGTCAAGTCCATAGAAGCAGAGTAGTTGGCAGGAGCTGGGTGGCGGCAGGAGGGGAAATAGGATGATGTCCAATGGACATAGAGTCTTAGTTTTTAAGATAAGAAATCGTAGAGATCTGTGGTACATCTTGAATGTACAGTTGATAATTAATCCTGTACATATTGTCAACAATCAATCCTATATCATAGTTAGAAATTGTGAAGACGATGAATCTTATGCCAATGTCTAAAACAACAAAGTATAAAGAAACTTTTGAAGATGAAAATGTCTATCCCTTTGATTGTAGTGAAGGTATCATATATATCCAGACTCCATACATCAGATCAACAAATTCCTTTGGTATAAGACCCAAAAAGGTACATCAGGAGCTCAGGCTTTATAGATGTTTGTTGCCCATAACAGATCCCCAATGCAGATGTTAATTTAAAAAAAAGGACCTATAGTGTTCTAGAATGTCAAAGAAGGGTGAGATCATAGCTGGTGGGAGGAAACTAAACACAAGTCCCTGACTAAGTATTCTAAAGTCCCACCAGGAAACATGCACTGCACAGAACATTTTATATTCTTACCTATTTTATTTAACCTCTGTCTCTCAGAAGCATGGACTATTTTCCTCTTTATAGGTGAGCCAACACTGACACATCATTATTACCCAAAATCTATTAAATTAGGGTGTTCACATTAGGGTTTACACTTTTTTTGAGTCTTTTGCAAGGGGGTAAACAGGTACACCCAAGAATTATTAGGGGACCTGGAGGCAATTTCTAGTGATACACAGTCGACCGGGCTGGTGGTTCTATGTGAGGGCTCTATGTAATGTTGAAGTTCTCCCAGGCACAACACAGGAGGTCACTGGGTCTGAAATAAGTGACCCAGGTTCTGACCCAGGTCCAACAGCAACCAGACTGTTGCCAGGAAAACTTCAATACCTAAGGATGTACTAGTGCTTGGGACCTGAAGACTATGGATGACGAGGGGACCCCAGCTGTGCTTGGGGACTTCCAGGTCCACACCTGGTGAGCATGGAAGCCCACATAATACCAAGAATTATTCCCTGGTTGGGCACATGCTTTCATGAGCCCTAAATTCATACCACCTTTCTGACCTCTAAGTTTCACTCTTGGTGACATTCATTCTGTAAGTTTGGACAAGTGTATAATGACATGTATCCACCATTAAAGCTTCATTTATATGTTTGATTTCCTAAGAAGCTTCTGTGCCCCAATTATATATCTTCTCTCCCTAACCACTGATCTTTGATAAACCACTGATCTTTGATAATGCATTCATAAAGTTACCTTTCAGAGTGTTATATAGATGGAATCATATAGTTAGTATATGGCATTTTAGTTGAGTTTCTTTCATTTAATGATATGCACTAAAGTTTCCTTCATCTATTTCCAGGGCCTGCTCACACTTTGACAGCACTAATAATATTCTACTGTCTAGAATTAACAGTTTATCCATTCACCAACAGAAGGACATGTCGATTGCTTCTTAGAAATTATGATTAAAGTTACTATAATTGTCCACATGTAGATTTCCTTACAGATAGAAGTTTCCAACTACTTTTTTGCAGAAGAACCAACTTATACATGCTCTGGGGCTACTCCAAGCTCAGTGCTCAGGGGTCCAGGGTTGCTTCCACTCAGGGACCATGAAGTGCCAGGAAACAAACCCATACATCCGGCACACAAAGCATGCGCTTCGTCTCTTGAGCTATCTATCCAGTCTTAAGTTTTAAACTCTTTTGGGCAAACACAAGGGAGTGATTTCTAGAGTGTGTGCTAAGAAATTGCCACACTGTTTTCCAAAGTAGCTGTATCTATATTGCATTTCCGTTAGTCATGAAAGAGTGTTCCTGTAGCTCCACATCCTCACTAGCATCCAGTGGTGTCAGTGTTCAGAGTCTAGGCCATTCAGACAGATATGCAGGCATGTCTCGCTGACGTCTGAATTTGTATTTCTATAAAGACTCATGATGGTGAACATTAGTGGATGCTTATTTATCATCTGTGTAGCTTCTTAACAGATATATCTATTTAAGTCATTATTTTTAAAAAGTTCTGAGTGTAAGTTGTGAGCACGTTTTGGTTTCTGGGGCACACCAGCAGTACTTGGGGGCAACTATGGCTCTGTGCTCAGGAGTCATTCCCACTGTACTGGAAATTAAACCCAGGCTTCCTGCATGCAAAGCAGGTGCTCAGTCCAGTGAGTTGTCTCTCCAGCTCTCTCTGTATATTTCAAATAACAGCCCTTTTTCAAATACATCTTTTTTTTTGCTATTTTTTGGGGTCACACCCAGTGATACTCAGGGTTTACTCCTGGATCTGCACTCAGGAATTACTCCTGGCGGTGCCTGATCGGGGACCATATGGGATGCCAGGGATCAAACCTGGGTCAGCCGCATGCAAGGCAAATGCCCTACCCACTGAACTATCGCTCCAGCCCTCAAATACATCTTTTCAATTATTTTTTTCCCTGTCTATAGTTTGACTTCTAAGTTATTCCAATTTTCACAGGGAATATTCAGAAATGAAAAATTATGGAATTTTTTAAAAGGTTTCTATGTAAAAATCTCAAAGATTAATAATAAAATTTCATAATGATAATGTATAAGGTATTAGTTACAAAGCCAAAAGTGAAAAACACAAATTGGTGTATCTGTCTCTATATACTAGTATAGAAAAATTAATAAGAATGCTATATACCAAATAGAACAAAAATATAAGTTACTTATATGACAGTAAACTAAAAAATACATGAGACTTTTATAGAGAAAATCATAAAGCTTCATTGACAGACTTCTGAAATTCCAATCAAAATGTATATCATGTTCACAGATTTCAAAGTCAAGATCAAAATTAATATTCTTATAAAGTAAGGTATAGATTTAATCCAATTACTAAAATTTAAAAAATTGAAAAAGAAAATATATTAAAATAAAGACTTGGATATTTGTATCAGTCTTATATAGAATATCCCCAAAGTGAAAACAACCCGAATGTCAATCTCTTGTTGAATGACAAATGTTTTACATATATATGTAAAGTAGAATATAACTTGATTTAAAATAAAATGAACTGGCAGATGCTACAATATGGATGAACCTTGAAATCATAACATTAAATCAAAAAAGTCAGACACAAAAGGATTCATACTGCATTATTTTAATGAATCTCCAAAACAGACAAATTCATAGAGACAGAAAGGAAATCAGTGACTGCTGAGAGTTTTCAGAAGAGGAAAAATGGCTGCCACTAGATACATTTTAGGGGTGCTAAAATATTTTCTAAATTAAACATGGTTATGACTATACAACTTTGTGACTATGCTAAAAATCATTGAATTGTGTATTTTTTCAAAAAACAATGGATTTGGGCTGGCGATATGGTTCAGTGGTAGAGGGGATGCACTGTATAAGTGAGTGTAAGTGAGGAAGCAGATGAGGAAAAAGAGAAGGAAAAGGTGAGAAAAGGTAAATCTTATTGTATATTAACTATAAGCCAAAAAGCCACCATATGTATACACACACACACACACACACACAATTATACAGGTACCTTTAAAATTCATCCCTCTAAATTACCAGTGGTTTATTCTGAATCCTAGGCTTTGAATCTGTATTATTACTACAGCTATTAAGGAATGCAGGAATGTAATATTACCCGGAAAAATGAGAGAAAATCCCTCAATTTCTCAGAAGAATGTGATTTTTCAAAAAAAGAATGTGTACTCCATCCGTCTCCCACAGTCAACACTCTACCCATCTCCTTTTTACGTTTTCATTTCCTTAGGAAAGCCTTCCTCACCTAGTATTAATAAAAGTAAGACTGTGTTCAGCTCCAACTTTGAGCCTTCCTACTAAGGAGTTGCTTATAAAAATAAATAAATAAAACGAACAAACAGAAAAGAGAAAATGTCACTGGTGCAGTCAGAAGAGGAAATAAATTCAAGAGGAAAGCCAATTCAAGAAAAGAAACTTTTTTAGGTGGACACCAACAGTCGGGTCCAGCACCGCCGAGACTAGTATATCACAGGGACTTTTTATTTAACTTTTTAGATGATGCTAAAGACTGAAAGTGCAAGAACATTAATACTATATTTTTATGGTTTTCATTAGCATTTTTCTAAAATAGTCTTTATGACATGCTTGTAGCGAAAGTCTTAAAAGGTACTCAGATATCAAAGATTATTTCTCTATCATGTAAAATCAACACTACATCTGTAAAAATTTGACTTTCAGAGGAAAAAGAAGGTAAGAAAGATGTTCAGTATACGCAGTGTGGAGGCAGTTGTTATAAGCTACACTCACAAAAATTAATATTTAATGCAGGATAACAAACTGAAAATCAAAAAACAACTACCAATAATATGAAGAGCTAGCCTTCAAGAATTACCTTTGCTTGCTCTTCTGAAATAGTTAGACCTAGTACCTGGAGAGACTGGACAATTTCTGAAGCATCAATTTTTCCTTTAAAAATTTAAGAGAGTAAAGATTCAGGGCTGCAAAAGACCTTAAAAATCATGAATTTCAAATCTATAATTTTATAAGAGAAAGAAGAATTAATTCAGATGAATTCTAAATTAATAGCACAATACCAATTCAAAATTTAACAAACACAAAAAGAGATATATACATAGTATTTCATTTAAAAATCATAATAACTTGCAATTATAGACCTCATTCCCATGACCTAATGGAATGGTTTGAGGCTCTTTATGTTCCTGGATCAAGCAGATGCCCTTGGGCTACACTAGCATGAGACAGGATATATGGAGATGCTACTGGTGCCCGCTCGAGCAAATCGATGATGAATGGGAAGACAGTAATACAGTAATCTTGCAGGTAAATAATTGTACTCTATTTAACAAAAGAAACAGTGCTTATAAGAACTTAAGAAAAAAATTAAGCAAGCACAACTGATATTCTAACCAAGACACTCTAATTTGTGGTACATTCAATTATGGCATTTTTTCAATTTCACAATATGCATTCCTAGAATTCTAATAAATGCCCAGATACTTATTACACATAAGAGCTGAACTTCATTGGGTTAAAAGGAAGCCCAAAATCACTCAATGAAACAAAAGTCCATGTTGTTGTTCTTAAAAAATCTGAAAATAAAAGTAAAGAGAGCAAAAGGGCAATGGAAGAAGGAACTGAAATCATTGGATGTTTATAAAGAGATGGAAAAGAGCAGAAGAAAGAGAAAGCATAAGCAATAGATGTTACCCATACTGCATTTTCTTAAACAGCTGAGTCGTAAGAATCCCAAGACCAATATGCATGAAGCAGGAACAAAGAAATGAGAGAAGATCTCACTCATGTTGCATATGAAGAGAAACAAAGAGAGAAAAATGGATGCCATTCAAATGAATCAAACCCTCAGACTCTAACCAGAAAATTGAGGTACCAAGTAGGAGAGAGGAGGTAGAAAAGAAGCGAAGTCAGCACAGTAGCAAGGTGGTGCTGTGGATGGCTGTAACACTGTACACCTAACACAACAGCACAGACAGCCCTAAAGCAGAAACAGTAACACTGTTGTAAAGCTTTCCTACTGCAGTCATTTTTTAAGTTACTGTCTATGTATCTGGACTTCCCCGTCATCAGAACTCCACCCAGCAGACCAGCCTATCACAGCCGGCTCGCGCAGCTGGCGGCAGCGCGGTTCATCAATAAATACTGGGTTCATCAATAAATACTGGCAAGCTACCCATGTCGTATTTGATATGCCAGATACCAGTAACAATTATAGACCTCATTCCCATGACCTGATGGAATGGTTTGAGGCTCTTTATGTTCCTGGAGCAAGCAGGTGCCCTTGGTCTCTACTTGCATGAGACAGGTCATATGGAGATGTTACTGGTGCCCACTAGAGCAAATCGATGATGAAGGGAAGGCAGTGATACAGTGATACAGTGATACTGTCTATGTAAAGGCATTTTTTCATTTTATAACAAATGGGCAGAGAGATGCCACAGCAATTTGGTCCCCTGAACTTTCTTTGAGAACCAAAGAAAGTTCTCAAATACTACTCTGAATAGTCTCAATTATAAGTTCACTCTTTAAGAAAAAAAAAAAGTAAAGTAAAACATTTATTTACACCAAAGAATTCCAACCCTGGGTCTTTCACATATGAAGAACAAAATTATATGTACACACAGCATGGGATGGTAGGGCTGTAACAAGAGTTTATCATTTCCCCACAATTACGGGTCTACCACTCTGCTTCTACCGCTCAGATACACCCGTCAGGACTATGGGGAAGGGCTTCTCTGAGACAGCAGTCATTTCTCGTTATTCACTGCAGTTATGTTCTCCAGGGTCACTGTGAATACTGAATTAGCTAATACTGGTCCACATCCCTGTGGAAACACAAGGCGAAGGCTCCTCTGAACCTATGGTCACAACATTTTTATCAACCCATGAGTATATAACCTTGTTTACCATGTGCCTCTATTTAAAGACCATTTAATGTATATTGATTATCATTAAATAAACGGCCAGCAGCACTGTAACTCATGCTTGGAAAAAGCTTATTTAACACGTTTTTCTTGTAACACACACCACAGAATTCTTTTTTTTCTTTTCCTAAATTTTTTTTCATTTTAGGGGCTGGGGCAATAGTACAGTGGGTAGGGTATTTGCCTTGCACATGGCCCACCAGGGTTTGATCCCTTGCATCGCATATGGTTACTCCTAAGCACTTTCAGGAATAATTCCTAAGTGCAGAGCCAGGAGTAACCCCCTGAACATCGCTAAGTGTGACCCAAAAAGGCAAAAAAAAAAGTTCTTTACTTTTTTTACAAAGCTGTTCATGATTGGGTTTCAGTCATACGGTGTTCTGGTACCCATCCCTCCACCAGTGCACATTTTCCAACATTCAAGTGCCCAGATTCCCTCCCCCTCCTCCAGCCCCAGCCTGCCTCTATGGCAAGTACTTTTCCTTTTTCTCTCTCTCTCTTTCTCTCTCTTCTCCTCTCTCTCTCCCTCTCTCTCTCCTCTCATTCTCTCTCTGCCTTTTCTTACATATTGTGGCCTGCAATACACACATTTAGGGGTTATCTTATGTATCCGTTTGCCTATGTTCAATGCTCAGCTCTAGTCTGGAGTTACCATTTCCAACAATTATTAGTACTGTGGTCTTTTCTCTATCTTACCTAACTTCTGACCTCCACATCGTAACACCAAAAGAATTCTTGCATTTAGGAAAGCCAAAGAGCACGTCAGGACTATGGAAGTCATTTTTAAAGTAACAGCACAACAACGCAGAAAATACAGCAACACGCAGACCGTAGAAAGTCACTTATGGTGCCAGAGCGATAGTACAGCGGGGAGGGATTCTGCCTGGTATGTAGCTGACCCAGGTTCAATCCTTGGCATCTCATCTGGTTCCTCAAGCACAGGAATCATCAGGAGTGATCCCTGTGTGCAGAGCCAGGAGTAACACCTGAGCATCACCAAGTGTGACCCAAAAAAGCCAAAAAAGAAAAAGAAAAGACACTGTTAACAATGTAAGACCTAAAATGAGAAAGCAGATCAACACCTTGTTGCATCTCAGCTACATAAAGCAGCTGTTATTTTCTCCTCTGCCCATGTCCATAAATAACTGTGAAGTATAGCAACTACTGTTGGGGTTACTTCTAAGGTTAAATGTTAAGAAGTAGGCACCAGCGGGCAGGGCGTTTGCCTTGCACACAGCCGGCCTGTGCCGGCCAGGTTCGATCCCCAGCATCCCATATGGTCCCCTGAGCACCGCCAGGAGTAGTTTCTGAGTGCAGAGCCAGGAGAAACCCCTGAGCATTGCTGGGTGTGACCCAAAAAAAAAAAAAAAAAAAAGAAGTAGGCACATTTTCAAGTACAGAATCCAGCCAGTTAAAGCATACTGTTGCTTGCTGGAGAGATAGTAATGCGGTAAGGCACTTGCCTTGCATGCGGATAACTTGGGTTTGATCCCCAAAACCTCACATGGTCCCCAGAACACTGCCAGGAGTGATCCCTGAGTGCAGAACCAGGAGGAAGCCCTGAGCACAGTCAGGGATGGCCCAAAATATAAAAACAAGTTTTAACAAGAATTTTCAAATATACCCGTAAGGGATATTGCTAACAAACAATAAATGTATTATTGAAAATTCATCTTTAATCATTTACTTTGGTTCACTGGGAATCTTCTGATATGGGTAATTAAAGTATGCACAACTTCCATGCTGGGCAGACTGATCTCAACTTACCTGGCTGGTGATCCCAAAACACTATCTCCCAGCTACCAACATCTGCCCTAACACTACAGAGGGCTCTGGGGACCAGAGGGAGTTTACATAAGCTGATTGCAAGAACTACATTTTGATTAAAACTGAGCTATGGCTGGACTTGGGAGTATATGACAATAAGATTTATGGGGAGATTAGAGAGTGCTATAACTCCCCCATAAATCTTTGCACTGCAAATGTTCCAGTAGCATAATTTTATAGGAAAAACTCAGTTATTCCTGACTTATAGTTAAATTTTAATCATTACCAACCAGGGGACAGCCGCGATAGCACAGCGGGTAGGGTGTTTGCCTTGCACGTGGCCAACCTGGGTTTGATCCCTGGCATCCCATATGGTCCCCAGAGTACAACCAGGAGTAATTCCAGAGCAAAGAGCCAGGAGTAACCCCTGAGCGTTGCTGGGTGTGACCCAAAAGAAAAAAAAAATCATCACCAACCATTCAATGATTCTAGTTGATGGAAGAAAATTTCTCGATTCCACATAATTTAATATTTAGTATCAAGCACAAATCAGAACCATTACCCTATAACCAAGTAACATCTTTTGCCTGATTTTGCAAGTAAAGTTTTATTAGAATACAATCATGACAAATCATAGACATATTATCCACGGCTATTAGTGTGTGAGTGCTTTGAGAACACAAGACCCACATAGTTTAAATATTTACTATGAGCAGAGCCTGGCAAGCTACCCATGTTTTATTTACTTGTTATGCCAAAATCTAGTAACAATTATGGACCTCAGTTCCATGACCTGAAGAATGGTTTGGGGCTCTTCCTGTCCCTGGAGCAAGTAGATGCCCTTGGGTTACAATTGCTTGTGACAGGACTTATGGAGATGTTACTAGTGCCCACTCGAAAGCAAATCGATGAACAATGGGAATACAGTGATACAGTGATAACTCTATGTTGGTGGGGAAGCCATACCCATCAGTGCTTGGGAGCTACAGCTGACTCAGGAGTAGCTTACAAGTCACACTGGCAGTACTCAGGGAGCCATTTGATGCTGGAGACTGAGCCTGGTCTGTCTCATACAAAGCACAAACCCAGGTCTTGAGATATCACCCTAGTCTTATCTGCCCTATAAAAAAATAAATAAATAAAAAACAAACATTGCCAACCCCTGATGTGAACTGTATTTTCTCTCAATCCAGTAGTTTAATCTGTTTCTTGAACAAGAAGTCTACGAACATCATGGTTGCAGGACTCATATGTAGCAAAGGGTTTGAGGCTGCCTTAAATATTCTTAAATTTCCTTTTCCTGTCAAAAATTGCCTCAGATAATAAAAATGTATGACTCCTCTTTTCTCTCTCCTACTGTTGCCCTTGTTTACTGGACTTTTTATGTATTTATTTATTTATTTATTTATTTATTTATTTATGCTTTTTTAAGTCATACCTGGCAATGTTCAGGGTTGCTCCTGGCTCTGCACTCAGGAATTACTCCTGGTGGGTTTGATCCAAGGATCAAACCCGGGGGCAGGGATCAAAACCGAGTCTGCCATGTGTAAGGCCAATGCCCTACCCACGCACTATTGCTCCAACAACAACTGGAACCTTTATCTGCGGTTTTGGGGACCAGACTAACATTACAGCAGAGAGGGTGTTTGCCTTACAGGTGGCCAACCCAGATTCAATCCCCTGACATTCCATACGGTTCCCGAGCTCTACCTGGAGTAATTCCTGAGTGCAGAGCCAGGAGTAATCCCTGAGCACTGCCGGGTGTGACCCAAAGAGCAAAATAATTACAAAAAAAAATAAGGTACATATTTTGTTCTTTTTCCTTCTAGTTTTTAGGATCAACACTTATTTTCTCTAAGTTAACAACTTTTTTTTGAGGGGGTGGAGCGGGAGTGAGATCCACACCAGATTGTGCTCAGGGCTTACTCCTGGATCTGTGTTCAGGGATCACTCCTAGCAGGGTTCAGGGCTCATGGGGTGCTGAGTTTCAAATCCAGATTAGCCATGTGCCAGGCAAGTGCCCTATTCACTATACTATCTCTCCAGTCCCCTCTAGGTTAATTCTTTCATAAGAACTAGTATATGTAAACATCAGAAAGTTCAAGCATTTTGATATATAAACAAAAATAAATCTCTTGCTCAGAAAGTGAGGACATTTATTTTTTATCCAGTATCTGTAAGTCAAATCAGCTTTATTTTCAACAGTTCACAGTTTACAAAAGGTCCTGCTCACAGTGCTTAATCTGTGCACAATGAAATCTGTAAGTTTTTATTTTTTTACTGAAAACAGGGGTTCTAGATGTATAAAAATCACATTATTAGGCTAAAGAAATAGTTCAATAGACTGAGACAGATCTGAAATTGTTCCTGAATACCATCAGATATTCTAAAATCAAGCCTCAATAAATTAAGAAAAAATCATATTACTAAAACAAGCATTATCAAATAATAATTATCATCAATGAAACTATGTTTTTTTCTTTGGTGAAGCAGGAAAGTTCTTATTGAAACTTATTTAAAAAGATGTCGGGAGAGAGGAAGAAGTACATGTTCAAGAGTAAACACGAGCTTCTGCAGAGTGGAAAAAGACACGCGAGAAACAGACGGAAGCAACAAGATTCGTGTTCCAGGAAGAACACGGGCTTGAAGAGCAAGCTCTGATGTGCATGTTTTTAATGCTTGAAAGTATAAGAGATTTTTTTACATAGTTGGTGATAAGTAAAAGACAAAAAACATACCGTCATTATTTTTGTCCAACGTATTAAAAGCCAATTTCATTTTTATCTCATGATCTTTGAGGTACTTCACAAATTCTTCAAAACTCAGCTTCCCATCTTTGTTGATATCCCCACTATTAAAAAGTGTCTACAAAGCAAAGAAACATTTTGATATTTTACTGACTGCGTATACCAAAATTTGCATAATGCAAGTAAAAGCATGACAGCGTCTAGGATGGGGGGGTCTCAATTTATATACTAAAGTTTCATTTAAAAAGACTGCATTTTGGTCCATGAAATAACTATAATTTTGGAAATTACAAGTGGAAGAACATATATGACCTGGTCATTTTTTTTTAATTTTTTATTATGCCACCGTGAGATATACAATTACAAAGATGTTTATGATTGGGTTTCGGTCATACAGTGTTCCAGCAACTATCCCTCCACCAGTGCCCATTTCCCACCACCAATGTCCCCTGATTCCTCCCCCTCCCTAGCCTGCCTCTATGGCAAGCACTTTGCCTCTCTTCTCTTGTCTCTGTCTCTCTGTCTCTCTGTCTCTCTCTCCTCTTACACATTGTGTCTTGCAATACATACATTTAGAGGTTGTCAGGTATATCCATTTGCCTATATTCAATGCTCAGTTCTAGGCTGGTATTATCATTTCCAACAATTATTAGCACATTGTTCCCTTCTCTGCCTTATCTAACCTCTGACTCCCACACATTGTGGTAGATTCAACCCACTGACAAGACCTCCTGATCCATGTTTTGCCTGACCATGGATATTGGTATCATACTATTTTATTTTTATATCCCGCAAATAAATGCAGTCATCCTGTATCTGTCCTTTTCCCTCTGACTAATTTCACCCAGTATGATCCTCTCCATGTCCATCCATTTATAAGCAAATTTCATAAATTTTTTTCCCTGATAGCTGCATAGTAACCATTTCATAGATGTACCAAAATTTCTTTATCCAGTTGTCTGTTCTAGGGCACTCTGGTTGTTTCCAGATTCTGGCTATTATGAGTAGCTGCTATGAACAAAGAAGTGCAGGTGGTGTTTCTGCTGTGTGCTTTTGGCCTCCCAGGGTATAAAGACCTGGTTATTATACCCGAAAAACTTTTTAGAAGACCCCCCCAGCAGTGCTCAGGCAAATAATTCCAAGAGGGTCATACATTCACAGGGGTCCTTTCACAGATATTAAGGCAAGAATGTACTCCAGTCCTTTGGACCATTTTATAAAGCTTGAGTTTATAACCATTTCTCTTTTGGTGGGGGAGAGGTCATCCCCGGCACCGCTGAAGGTTTTTTCTGACTCTGTGCTGAGGGGGCCATTCTGGCAGTGCTTGGGAGACCATATGCATTGTTTGGGATCAATCTGGGGTCAGACACAAGCAAGGAAAGTACTCTGACTCCTTTACTAACTCTCTGGATCAAACAACCCATATTTCCTTTCTGGATCAACCAATTTTTCTTAACTCTGCTTCTGCATATCTAAAGACATGCAGAGTTAAAACTGCCTAATGAACTGATTATAATAATCTAGAAAACCTAGGACTTCTCTGAATATTCTCTGTATTCTTCAGTAGAACTAAAAAGCAAATGAGGGCCGGGGGTGATAGCCCAGCGGGTAGGGCGTTTGCCTTGCACATCGCCAGCCCATGCTGGCCAGGGTTCGATCCCCAGCATCCCATATGGTCCCCGAGCACCGCCAGGAGTAATTCCTGAGTGCAGAACCAGGAGAAACACCTGAGCATTGCCGGGTGTGACCCAAAAAAAGCTAAATAAATAAATAAATACATACATACACACATACATACATACATACATACATACATACATACATACATGCATGCATACATACATACATAAACAAATGATAAAAAGCAAATGAGAAAAGCAAAAGTTGTTTTTTCTGAACTTGTATTATTTGGCAAGGAATCCATCACTGCCGGCTGTATTTTGGCAGAGACTTAAAGACATGCAGAGAAACAGGAAAGCTGAAAAGAGAAATAGAGAATTTCATACATGCCCTGACAGATGCGGCTGACACAGGGGAGCTAGAGGCCATCTAAGCAGAAACGAGATACGTGTGTGACTCATCATGGGTACACATTTGTTTTACTCCAGTCAGACCTAAGTAGGAAACACTATCCGTTTTCAATGAAGCTCTGTTCATTTGAAGCTGAGTATTAGAAAAATTCAGCATCATAGCTTATCACTAGAGATAGCAATCTCTATAAGTACCTATAAGTTTAACTCACAATCAGTTGGTTTCTTGCATCGTTTATTGGAGAGATGGGTTTGGTTTCCTGGGTGGGTAGATGAAGGCCAGAGTTCAACTTTAGATACTGTCTATGAGTCATTTGTATATTTAGACTCCTATCTTTCCCAATAAAAAACCAAATATTACTTTTTAAAACCTCACATTATCAAAATTAGAAGAATTATTACAATTACATTTATAAATCATCACTATATAGAACTATATAGAATTTGAATTTTTTATTTATTTATCTTGGGGCTTTTCACCACATCTGGTGGTACTCTCAGAGTTTATCCTGGTTCTGTGTTCAGGAATCACTCCTGGAAGAAACCAGGGTACCATCATACATGGTGGGAGACTAAGGATCAAACCTGGTCAGCCATGTGCAAGGCAAATGCCCAAACCACTATTCTCTCCAGTCCTTTATCTGTTCTTAATTCAAATTCTCAATCCACATAAATAAATTTTCTATTTTTTTGTAATCACTGTGAAATAGACTGCAAGGGTGTTTGTTTCAGTCATATAGGTTGCCAAAATTTTACATGCCAAAACATGTAATCCCATATTCAGTTCCTTGACTCCTTATGTGGCCAAGACCCACACTTTAAGAAGCTGGAAATGTAGCACCTTAACTAATAGCAGTAAAAATACTCTATATGATAGTATGAAGATGAATCCATGAATTGATCCAAGACCATAAAGTGTAAAACACCAAGAGTGAACCTAACAAACTCTGGACTTTGTATGATAGGTTAATTATTACAGCAAACATGCCTGATACAGGTATTGATAACTGATAACTGATAATTGAAAAGACCAACCATGGGGACAGCGGAGGGGTAAGGATGTGCGGCATCACTCTATCTTTCCCTTAATTATTCTAGGAGCCTAAAATGCTCTTAAAATTCTTTTTAAAAAAATTCATAAATGGAGGTTGTTGAGATAGTATAATGGGTAGAAAGCTTGCCTTGCACCCACTGACCTGGATTGATCCCCAATATCCCATATGGTCCCCCAAGTCCTGCCAGAAATGTTCCCTGAGTATACAGTCAGAAGAAATCCTTGAGCATCACCAGATATGACCCAAAAAACCTAAATTAAAACTAAAATAATAAAGAAGGTGAGGAGTATAGTCGCTCTGTGATAGAACACAAGATTTATATGAATAAAGCCCTAGATTCTATCTTTATAACCTATTGCCTTGTATTATCTACTTCTTGATTGTTTTTATTATATCACCATGAGATAGACAGTTACAAAGCTGTTTATGATTGAGTTTCAGTCATACAGTGTTCCAACACGCATCCCTCCACCAGTGCACGTTTCCCCAACACCAATGTGCCAAGTTTCCCTTACTCCTACTTTTTTGATTTATCTACTCAACATGTCAGCTACCAACAATATGAAACAATCAGGTGGCCTTGAAATCCCCCAGGGTTTCCTTCAAAGGCAAATTGCACCATGATGAGTCATACTACTAGAGACTTCAAGATAAACATTTCTCCTGGAGCTGCTGAATAGCAGCAAACAATGCTATTTCACAAGATGTACTGTGGCCTAATTAACAATTAATTATTCATGAAAGAGAATTTCATAGCCTACAGGAAAGGTCCCTTCACTGTGCACTGTAGATGTGGCTAAGAAGCAGAGAAGACAGGCATCCAGGCATCAGGCAGGGCCTGAGAGAATTCCTGGGGCTAAAAGCAAAGGACAGAAGTCACAGTCGGGGTAATAAAGGAAGTGACTAACAACATCTTACAGAACCGGTAGGCGGGAGGAAAGGAGTTGAGGTCTCAACTAATAAAAAGGCAACTCTTTTTGTTTAATAAATCTAAGTATTGAAATTTTCCTGCTAATTATTGTTTATTATTTACTATCTCTAACTTACCACTCCATGAGGACCTCCATTTTCCACATCTGGACTTCTTCCTTGTCAGAACTCCTTCCAGCAGACCAGCCTATCACAGCCCGGCTCGCTGGCGTGCCGGTTCATCAATAAATGCTGGATTTTGAGATGACTACAAGAGTATGCTCCCCAAACAGCAGAGCCTGGCAAGCTACCCGTGTCGTATTTGATATGCCAGATACCAGTAACAATTATAGACCTCATTGCCATGACCTGTTGGAATGGTTTGAGGCTCTTTATGTTCCTGGAGCAAGCAGGTTCCCTTGGGCTCTGCTTGCATGAGACAGGTCATATGGAGATGTTACTGGGGCCCGCTCGAAAGCAAATCGAAGATAAACGGGAAGATAAACAAAAAAGATAAACAACTTACCAATGCAATGCACAGACTTCCTATATGGAAGATCTAGCAAAACAGTTGAGATATCCTGTCTGTCTTGTTCACAATGTCCCCCTGCACTGAACAGTGTTTAGCTGTTCTCAAACATTAAATAAATGAATTTAATATTTGCTTTAAGCTGGGAGCTTTTATTGAGTAGCTCGTAGCATTTGAGATTTCAAGCATGTCACATTTGAGTTTTCAAAGTATTAAACAGATCACTTAATGCCTGAAGTCTACAAAAAGGTAAAATAAACTGGATCTTGGTAAAACTAACTCCACAGTCCACAATAATAACTGTTACACAGGTTGCACGAGTTAATTTAGAAGATATGATGCTCGCATTTCAGAATGATCCATCAAACTTTCTCAAGTCTATCTCAATGACTCTAAATCAAAAGAAAATTTTTTAACTCAGTATGGTCAAAATAGTA
>JAJIBD010007843.1:0-45691 GCA_021461705.1 Cryptotis parvus | reverse complement strand
CCCCGAGCACAGCCAGGATTGATTCCTGAGTGCAGAGCCAGGAGTAACCCCTGAGCATTGCCGGGTGTGACCCAAAAAGCAAAGGAAAAAAATAAATAAATAAACATCACTTTCTTCTCTTTTGTAATTTGCATATAGGAAACCCATGAACTTTTGGGTATTGATTTTGTAACCTGCGCCTCTTGTTCATATCTATTGTTTCCAGGAATTTTTTGGTAGAGACTTTAGGGTTCTCTAGGTATAGTATCATGTCATCTGTAAATAGTGATAGTTTGTCTTCTTTTCCTATCTGGATCCACTGAATGTCTTTTTTCTTCCCAATTGCTATGGCGAGTACTTTCAGTACTATGTTGACTAGGAGGGGTGATAGTAGTCAGTCTTGTCTTGTCCCTGATCTTAGGGGTAAGGTTTTTCGCATTTCCCCATTGAGAATAATGCTTGCTGTGGGCTTATGGTAGATGGCTTTGACTATATTGAGGAAAGTTCCTTCAACTCCCATTTTGTGGAGAGTTTTTATTATAAATGAGTTCTGGATCTTGTCAAATGCTTTCTCTGCATCTATTGATAATCATCATAGGGTTTTTTTTTTTTAATATTATGTATTATGTTGCTTTACTTGCAAATGTTAACCCATCATTATATCCCTGGGATAAATCCTACTTGACCATGGTGTGTAGGGGAGCCGCTGGGGTCCGATATATAATAACAGGACAGAAATTCTCTTCTACCTCCGAGGCCATCAGAGAATGAACGAAAACTCATGAGTCCGGCGCAGTTCCAAGAAGGCTTTTAAAGGCTAACCATCGCAATCCTATATAATGAAGGAACTCTAGCTCTGGTCAGAACTTAGACCGTAGATGAGAGCCCAAATCTCACACCAAAGAGGATCCCACCAGAGAGAGAGTCCCACCAAAGTGGATCCCACCAGAGAAGAGTCCTACCAGAAAGGAGTCCCACCAGAGAGAGCAGTACCTCAAGTCAGTCCCCTTGTATACACAAAATTAATCCTAACTAGAGGGAGGGTCCTGTCAACAAAGAACCCTAAACAGCTTCTAGATAGTAGAAGAATGTAGAAGGGTGGTGCCACACCCTACTACAGGTCTAAACAAATGATTATGCCAAGGACTAATCCCTTCTTCAAAAGAGATTATCTCTTCATAAGAGATTATATCTTATGTAAAATACTGGAGAGGGGGCTGGTATAAAGTAATACATCTTAATTTTGAATGCTACCTGTCCGAATGCAAGGTGCCCTCCCAATGGAAAACCAGCATGACACTTCTACTGTTCAAGAAGGGAGACATTCACGACATTGGCAACAATCGCCCCATCTGCCTGTTGTCTGTCATCTACAAGCTGTTTACATGAGTCATCCTGAACAGGATTAGCAGAACACTAGATGAAGGACAACCATGCGAGCAAGCTGGCTTCTGGAAAGGATTCAGCACAATCAACCATATCCACACGGTAACCAAGCTCATTGAGGTTTGTAGGGAGTAGAAGATACCGCTCTGTCTCACATTCATTGATTTAAAGAAAGCCTTTGATTCTGTGGAGACTGAAGTGGTCATCGGAGCCCTAGCCAAACAGGGTGTTCAAACCCAATACATCAAGATGCTTCGTGAGCTGTATTACGGATTCACCACCAGAATCTCACCATTCTACAAGGAAGTGATCATTGATGTCAAAAGAGGGGTTTGACAGGGTGATACCATTTCACCAAAACTCTTCAGCGCCATCCTCGAGAACATCATGCGACAATTAGAATGGGAAGGAATGGGAATGAAGATAGATGGGCATTCCTCCAAAAACTAAATATTGAGCTCATATTTGATCCAGCAATAGCACTCCTGGCAATATACCCGAGAGACCGTAAAACACATAGCAGAAATACTATCTGTATTTCTTTATTCATCTCTGCACTATTCACAATAGCTAGAATCTGGAAACAATCTAAATGCCCGAGAACAGAGGACTGGCTAAAGAAACTGTGGTACATCTACACTGTGGAATACTATGCAGCTGTCAGAAAAGACGAAATTATGAAATTTACCTGCAAATGGATGGACATGGAGACTATCATGCTGAGTGAAATTAGTCAGATGGAAAAGGACAGATATAGAATGACTGCATTCATTAATAGCATATAAATAGATACCAGTATTTTACTAAGTGTGGGAAATGGTAATGGCAGACTAAAACTCACCATTGAATACACACAAAGAGACTTAAGCGATAAACTCTAAATATCTGCAGGGCTAGCCACAATGTGTAAAAGAAGAGAGAGATACAGAGAGAGAGAGACAGAAAGAGAAGAAATGGGGTACCTGCTATTGAGGCAGCCTAGGGGTGGATGGGAGGGAGTGGGGTACATTGGTGGTGGAAATGGGGCTGGAATACTGTATTACCAAGAACCAATTATGAACACCTTTGTAATTGTATGTCTCACGGTGGTATAATAAAAAATTTTTAAAAATCTTCATTAGTCAGAAGAAGCTCAAAACCTTGATTTTCAAAAACTGCTGGGAGATATCAACTGGGTGCGCCCCTCCTTTGGGATTCTAACTGTGAGCTCAGCAATTTATTCCACACCCTTGAAGGTAAGCCTGCCTGCTTTTAATAGCCCAGAACAATTAACTCCTGAAGCTCAGAAGGAAACAAAGAAGGACTAAAATGACTGTTTGTGCGTTCAATGCACGCACGCAGGCATCAGAAGCATATATCGAGGACCTGATGGTGCAAGCGCAAAAGATCAAGTATGACATCATTGGTCTGACTGAAACGAGGAGGCGTCAATCGCATCATGCCGTTTGACACCAGAGAAGAACTGTCCCTCCGTACATGTGACGAAAGAGCCATCGGTGTCGTTGTCAACCAGGAACATGGCTGTGAACATTGATTCATTTGAATGCCTAACAAACCGGATAGGGGCGATTACACTTGAAGAGATGTGGCCCACTGCCAGCAATTTCTGTCTTCGTTGTCTATGCACCAATACTGGAACAAATGTCTGTAGCCCAGGACAGGTATCTGGAGCACTGTAACAGATGACTGGAGCACTGGAACAGGTGTCTAGAACATTCGTGTGTATCGGGAGCACTGGAACAGGCATCTGGAACACTGGAATGGGTTTCTGGAACTCTGGAACAGATGTCTTGTGATGCATCATCAGTAAGGGAATGCTGGCACTGGAAACCATACCTGTAATTTAATCTTAAGTTAGACAAAAACATTTTCCAAGGTTAACCACAAATAGAGATCTTAGGACTTTGGCAGGAATCCAAGTCTGAGATGGAGAGAAGAACATAAAGAAGCTCCAATGCAAGTAGAGAGTGAGATAAGAATGAAAATTGATGAGTCTAGTGGTCAGCGATGGAGCTTATGAATCCAGTAGAGGTTTGTAGTAGTCAGAAATTGAGAAGGTAGGGGCCGGAGCGATAGCCCAGCGGGTAGGGCGTTTGCCTTACACGCGGCCAGCCTGAGCCGGCTCGGGTTTGATCCCCGGCATCCCATATGGTCCCCGAGCACCGCCAGGAGTAATTCCTGAGTGCAGAGCCAGGAGTAACCCCTGAGCATTGCCGGGTGTGAACCAAAAAGCAAAAAAAAAAAAAAAAAAGAAAAAAAGAAAAAAAAAGAAATTGAGAAGGTAGTTTATTTTTTATAATTAATATTTATAATTAATATTTTATTATACCACCGTGAAATATACAGTTACAAAGTTTTTCATGTTTTGGGGTTTCGATCACTATTCTAGCACCCGTCCCACCCCCAGTGCCCATTTCCCACCACCAATGTCCCCGATTTCCTCCCCCATCCTGCCTCTACGGCAAGTTCTTTATCTCTTTTCTCTCTTTCTCCCTCCCTTCCCCCTTCCTCCTCTTACATATCGTGGATTGTAATACATACACTTAGAGGTTATCATGTGCATCTTTTGCCTGTATTTAATGCTCAATTCTAGGTTGGTATTAGCCCTTTCGACAATTATTAGCACTTTCCCTTCTCTGTCTTACCTAACCTCTGACTCCCACATGTTTGTGGTAATTTCCACCATTGATAAGACCATCTGATCCACGTTTTACCTGACCTTAGATTTTGGTATCATAATATGTATATATGTATTTATGTCATGTAAATAAATGCAGTCATTCTATAACTGTCTTTTTTCGTTCTGACTAATTTCAGTCAACATGATCCTCTCCATGTCCATCCATTTATAGGCAAATTTCAGAACTTCATTTTTCCTAACAGCTGCATAGTATTCTATTGTGTAGATGTACGAAAGTTTCTTTATCCAGTCATCAGTTCTCGGGCTTACTGCTTGTTTCCAGATTCTGGCTATTGTGAAGAGAGCTACTATGAACATAAAAGTGCAGATGGTGTTTCCGTTGGGTGTTTTTTGGCTTCCCAGGGTATATCCCCAGGAGTGGTATGGCTGGTATGGCTCCCATGGAAATGGGAGCTCAATTTCTAGTCTTTGGAGGAATGTCCATATTGTTTTTCAAAAAGGCTGTCTCAGTTGACATTCCCACCAACAATGGATGAGCATTGCCTTTTCCCCCGTACCCACCAGCACCTGTTGTTCTTACCCGTTTGGATATGGGCCAGTCTCTGTGGTGTGAGGTGATATCTCATTGTTTTGATTTGCATCTCTCTGATGATTAGTGATGCTGAGCATTTTTTTCGTATGCCTTTTGGCCATTCGAATTTCTTCCTTGTCGAAGTTTCTGTTCATTTCTTCTCCCCCATTTTTTTGATGGGGTTGGCTGTTTTCTTCTTATAAAGTTCTACCAGTGGCTGGTATATCCTGGATATTAACCTCTTATCAGATGGTATTGGGTGAATATTCTTTCCCATTCTGTGGACTGTCTTTGTGTCTTGGTCACTGTTTCTTTCGAGGTGCAGAAGCTTTTTTAACTTCATGTAGTCTCATATGCTTATTTTTGCTTCTTATTGCTTTGTTAGTGGTATTTCACCTTTGAAGATGTCTCTAGCTTCAATGTCGTGGAGGTGTGTTCATCAAGGAGATTGGTCTGTAATTTTCTTTCTTTGTGTTGTCTCTCCCTGCTTTGGGTATCGGGGATATGTGCCTCGTAGAAGCTGTTTGTAGTGTTTCTGTTTCTTCTATTTCCTGGAAGAGCTTGAAAAGGACAGTTAGTAGGTCCTCCTTAAAGGTTTGGTAGAATTCACTAGTGAACCTATCAGTGTCTGGTCTTTTGTGTTTGGGCAGACTTTTAATTACTGTTTCAGCTATTGGAGGTCTGTTGCAGGACAACTAAAAGCCTAGGCCTCTGCATCTGCCCTGGATTGCCTCCTGCAGGTCACTTCATAAATAGGGGGTAGTCTGAATGTGGCAGTCTTATCTGTCCATGTATTCTGTACTGGCTGGTATAAATATTCTCTCATGCTACCACAAGCATCGTGGGACTAGCTAGATCTTACCAGCATATTTGCCTGGCCACGTTGGGTCTCTAAGTAATTGGACCAGAGAGAAATGCTGTTTGCCTCCAAGCAAGCAAGCATGGCTCCCCTGATAACTCAAAGGCAACTAAAATACAAAACTACCGTGTAGTAGACGAGACTCTTGTGAAGGCTTGGAGAAATATTTAACTGGCATTAGTATTAGTCTTTGGTACAGAGACATGCCATCTCAGAAACCCCCTTCTCTACCCTAAAAAGCATTTCCAGGCAGATCTTGGCTCAAGATATTAGGTGAGGTGCTGGGAGAAATTACTTGAGGGCATTTGATCCTTCCTGCCAGGGGAAGTTACATTTAGCTTATAGCTTCTCCCAGCTCTGCTAGGAGGCTTTTAATTAGCTCTGAGTCCTTGTAAACAACCAGATGGTCTCCTGAAGTTGCTACATTTCTATAAAGCTATTTTCCTGTTTTCATCTCTAGATAGCCCAGCCCAGAATGGGCTTGGCTGGGGAGTTTGGGGGATTCCTAGCTATAAAATAAGCTGTAAGAAGAAAGAATCTCTCTCTTTTTCCCCCTTTTGCCATTTCAGCTTCCCTTGTTTTGCTTCTCTGTCCTCTCCATTCTCTGTTGGGCCTCAACACGTGGTGGCAGCCATCTTGGCCTACAACTGGCTGGGGCCTAGCTGGGAACCCAGAGTCCAGAGGTTTTCCCTATTCTTGGATTGTATATTGGATCCTGTGATAGTAAAGCCCTTTTAAAGCTGCATCGGATTCCTGAGTCTTCATCCATTCCCCGCCCGGCCGGAGGTAGAAGGGAACTTCGCTTCCCGACACTGTCGGGACCCGGCAGTGCTCCCAGACAGAGGTCTTCTTGTTTCAGTCGTGGGAGGTTATGAGTGGAAATTCAGGAATTTATCCATTTCTTCTAGGTTGAGAAGGTAGTTTAGATATAACATAGACATAATATTAATTGTTGGAGGACAGGTTTAGCTATTCTGGGAGTTTTGTTGTTTTGCTCACTCCCAGCTTAATCTACTTAAGTCAAGGTTCATTCTAATGAGATTTCTCTTCTATGTAAACACTGCTAGAGGGTGTGGCAGTTACAGAAGTCACCTTGATTGAATAACTTCTGACTTATCCATCTACTAAGACTTCTATGTTTTCTAGATTGGGCACAGCTCCTCTTTATACCCACTGCACCCAACGTAGGACAGTTAGAATTTACCAGGAGACTACCACCCTGGCTACGCTGAGACTAAAGGAAGACTATAGGAAGGATCATACTAGTTTGCTCTAAGCAGGCGAGTATGACCCTTTCAGTACATGAGAACAAGATACTCAGAATCACCCTGGTGCAGATAATAATAAGGACCTTGTGGGTACCATCTAGATTACATGAAGCTCATGAAGTTAAGATGTATTACTTTATATCAGCCCCTCTCTCTCCAGTGTTTTACATAAGAGATAATCTCGGGATTAGTCCTTGGTGTAACCTTTGTTTATACCTGCATAGGGTGTGGTACTACACTCTGTTTAGGGTTCTTTGTTGGCATGACAACCTCCCGATTGGATTACTTTGGTGTATATAAGGGGCTGACTTGAGGCCCCTTCACCTTTTGCCTTTTGGTTCCTCAGCCTTCAGCTTTTGGCTCCTGCGGCTTTTGGCTTTTGGCTTTGGCCTTTTGCTCTTTGGCCTTTTGCTCCTTCTGGGTAGGACTCAGCTCGGGTGACATCCTCTCTCTTTGGTGGGAGACTTAGGCTCTTTTGTATGGTCTAAGTTCGGACTAGAGCTAGAGTTTGTTCATTATATTGGATTGCTGTGGAAGAGCTTTTGTACTATTAAAAGCCATTTTTGGAACTGCACCGGACTCGTGAGTTTTCATCTTTCTCCGCGGTCCTCGGAGGTAGAAGACAACCTCTGTCCTGACACTGTCGGGGACCCCAGCGGCGTTCCCGACAATTAATCATAAAAAATGTGGTGGCCACCAGACGTGCAAACACACACACACACACATTTGATTGATCAGTATATTACAGCTGTATATATGACATTTAGGGTGATAAATGGTAAAGAATCAAGCACTTCATGAGTACAAAGCTGTTAAATATGATGGTGAGAAAGTGTCCATTCCTGTGAATAGAAACATTAAAGAAAAATTTTTTTCATTAATGTAGCAAACCTTTTTTGTAATGAGCACTGTGCTGAGAGTCCAGATTATTAAGTACTGTAGAAGGAATCTGTATCAGCCAAGTTCTTTTCCTGTAATTTTTTAAAAATATCTATAAACAAGGAATATTAGAAAACTCATTAATTGTTAAACCATTTTTGACATAGAACACTATATTTAGAGTTCACCTTTTTTCTGCCTTTTTTGTTAAAAAGAAAGAGTTTACCTTTGGCTATAACATCAATAGACTGCAAGGCAAGATTATTATTATAGGTAAGAGGTTTTAAAAGTAGTTTTCGACTTCTTTCTTGACTTTATTTTGGAAGAATTAGGCATTTTCTGAATCTTGGAGAACTCAAGTTTTAACTAGGGATAGTGGGACCCAAAGCTTTGGGCAGGGTTGCTATCCGTTGAAACATAGGCATATTCTTTACCTCAGCTGAGTAGGTTACCTGTTACCCATCTATCATCAATTTTCAACCAGAGAGGTGAATTGATTGGTTTCTAAGCCTGTATATCATTTTGAAAATGTCGTTCAGCACTGAATCTTGCCCTGAGGTACATTTAACAAATTTAAGGTGAATAATGTTAAAGATCACTGTATCACTGTATCACTGTATTCCCGTTCATCATCGTTTGGCTCAAGCGGGCCCCAGTAACATCTCCATATGTCCTATCTCATACTAGTAGATCCCAAGGGCATCTGCTTGCTCCAGGAACATAAAGAGCCTCAAACCATTCCATCAGGTCATGGGAATGAAAGATAAAGAATCCGTTGGAGGCATACTTGATTTTCGTTGCTTCAATAACTGAGTTTTAAGCCTTCTGTGAGCATGTTCAACAATTCCTTGTCCTTGTGGATTTTATGGAATTCCTGTAATATGTCTGATCTGCCACTCCTCACAAAAAAGGATTTGAAGGTTTTGCTGGTGTAAGCAGGACCATTGTCTGTTTTTATGGTATGGGGAATACCCATGACAGAAAAGCACTGAAGTAAAAAGGAACAAACAGATTTGGCTCTTTCAGAAGTCATCGGAACAGCCCATATGAAATGAGAATAAGTATCAGTGACCACATGAAGGAAAGGTTTGTTCGGGAATAAGTTAGTTATTACATCCGTTGCCGTAACCTCGTTTGTCTAAAAACCTCAAGGATTAGCTCCGGCCACATGGGATGTACAGTGTAAAGGATCACAGACAGGAAAATTATGGACAATTTGTCTAGCTTGTCGCCGTGGGATGCCATGGGGTACATGAAGGCGGCAGGCATTTGTATGTAGGGTTTGGTGTTCTTCCTCAGCTGCCAAGAGATCTGCTGCTGCATTTCCTTGAACCATCAGCCTGGGGAGACCAGAATGTGACCAGATATGTGAAATATATATATAGGGAATGTCCTTTTTCAGAGGAGATCTTACAGTTTCTGGAGTAGCTACTGAATTATGGGATTATTGACATTTAAAAAAGCAGTGACAATTCCAGGAACTAAGCCAACTACATTACAAGGATCAGATGTATTTGAGTTCCATATATCAGTGTGGTGAGTTCCACTTGTTGAGTAGATTTATAATTTGTATGCACTGTAGTGGTTAATGAAGGACCAGTAATTCCACCCCTTCCTGATGAGAAGCCATCAATATAATACACTGGAGCATCAGAATGGGTGAGGAATGGACAATGGTGTAAATTACAAAAGATGTCCTCTTTAGAAATTCCCAGTTTTTTCCAGCTGGGTAATGATAAGATATTTCTCCTGAGAAATCTGCTAAGGCTCTTTGAAGGCTTTTACTGAGTGATAAAATGCCTTGTGATAATTTCTTTTTTAGGTTCAGGTAATACAGTTACATGAGGATCATGTCCAAGCAGTACTTGGTTTCTTGATCTTCCCTTAATTATAAGTTTGACTATCATCTCGAGATAAGGTGTAGCAGTACGATCCTGTTAGTAATACTTGGGTTCCTGATCTTCCCTTAATTATAAGGTTGGCTATCATTTCAAGTTAAGATGTATCAGTATGATTCTGCTTGTTATGTAAGTAAACCCATTCTAATGGTCAAGATAATTGAGCTATAGCAGCTTCTGTAGACCCTTGAGTGTTAAAAACCAATAACCATACCTTTTCTCTGTGATTAAATATGGAAAGTTAAGATTTTTGAAGCCTATCTATCACTAGATCACTAGACATCCCGTTGTTCATCGATTTCCTTGAGCGGGCACCAGTAACATTTCCATTCAACCCTATCACGTGCCAGTATAGTCCAATGGCATCTGCTTGCTTCAGGAATACAAAGAGCCTCAAACCGTTCATTCAGGGTCTTGATGAAGAAGTCTGAGTATCTTGTAGGTGGGCGGCCACCGTGATCTTTTTACATCCCGTGGAATCCAGTAGGTAACAGCTCCAGTTCAGCGGTTGTCTCCAAATCGCATTAAATGTCCAGCCCATCTGATTTTCGATGCCTTGGCAAATGAGACAGCTTCCCTGACTCTGGAACAGCGATGGAAGTCGGAACTCCGATTCCTTCTTTCACTTGAATGAGGCATGATATTCCAATCATAGCTCTTTCAGTTCCTCTTTGGGAGACCCGAATAGCATTCTCATCCTGCTTTCATAGGGCCCAGGTCTCTGAGGCGTATGTTAATGCAGGGAGAACGGTAGAGTCAAAGAGATGTGCCCGGAGCTGGAGGCTCTTTGTCTTTTTAGCCATTTCTTCGATGCTTTGAAGGCATTCCCATGCCGCTCTCCCTCCTGTGCAGCTCTAGTTTTAGGTCATTCATCATGTTGACTTCTCGACCTAGGTACACATAACTGCTGCATTCAGAGATGTTTGTTCCATTGAGAGTGAATGGGGCCTCTGGAACTAGTTCATTTTTCATGAACATTGTTTTGTTGAGATTCAGCTGTAGACCTATCTTTCCACATTCTTGGTCAAAGTCAGCCAGCATTTGTGCCGCTTGGCTAATGTTTGGTGTTATTAGAATGATGTCATCAATGAAGCAGAGGTGGTGTAGTTGCCCACCGTCTATCTTCACTCCCATTCTTTCCCATTCTAATTGTCGCCTGATGTTCTCAAGGGTGGTGCGGAAGAGTTTTGGTGAAATGGTATCACACTGCCAAACCCCCTCTTTTGACATCAATGATCACTTCCTTGTAGAATGGTGAGATCCTGGTGGTGAATCCGTAACACAGCTCACAAAGGATCTTGATGTATTGGATTTGAATGCCCTGTTTGGCTAGGGCTTCGATGACCACTTCAGTCTCCACAGAATCAAAGGGCTTTTTTTAAATCAATGAACGTGAGACAGAGTGGCATCGTGTACTCCCTACAAATTTCAATGAGCTTGATTACCATGTGGATATGGTCGATTGTGCTGAATCCTTTTCAGAAGCCAGCTTGCTTGCATGGTTGTCCTTCATCTAATGTTCTGCCAATCCTGTTCAGGATGACTCGTGTAAACAGCTTGTAGATGACTAACAACAGGCAGATGGGGCGATAGTTGCCGATGTCGTGAATGTCTCCCTTCTTGAACAGTAGAACTGTCCTGCTGGTTTCCCATTGGAAGGGCACCTTGCATTCGGACAGGTAGCACGTGAAGAGCCAAGCCAGTGTATTGATGAGTACTGACAGCAGATTCTTCAGGTGTTCAGTTCTGACTTTGTCTGGGGTTGGTGTGTTCCCTTCTTTACCGATGAAATGGTATGTCGGATTTCAGAAGGGAGAACGTTGGGAATGACATGTCCATCCTGTGGAATTTTGTATGTGGGCAGGTGGACGTGGCTATCAAAGACATCTAGAGAGAGGGAGAGAGAAAAGAGATAAAGAACCTGCCATGGAGGCAGGCTATGGGAGGGGGAGGGAATTGAGGACATTGGTGGTGGGAAATGGGCACTAGTGGAGGGCAGGGTGCTAGAACACTATGTGACCGAAACCTCCTAACATGATTAACATTGTAATTGTATATCTCATGGTGGTATAATAAAATATTAATAAAAAAGAGGTCTGAGTAGAAGTCATGGATGATCTTCTCAATTGCCTATCTGGAAGATATGATAGATCCATCAGGCGCGTCAGAGGGCAGTCATCTTGGTCTTATAGTTGGCAAAAGAAAGGTGGGCCGCTCCAAATGCTTTTCCCAGCTTCTGCATCTTTCAGTATTTCTGCTCTTCTCTCTTTGAGGTCTTACCTTATCGCTTCTCTGCACTGCTTTGCAAGCATGGACGTTAGCATTTGGTCGCCTGAGGCTCACGCCTTGCCACGTTGGCGAGTGAACGCAAAAGTTTTTGAAGACAGGTGTCATTTTGTGTCTTTCTTCTTGGCATTCTTCGCACAATCGTGGAGGTGCTGAACCAGTCGGTTGTATTCTTCATCAATGTTGTCAATGATGGTATCTTCCCATGTTGCCGCAGTGGTGCCAAAGAGTTCCCAGTTGGTGGTCGTTCTGGGAGTTTTCTTCTTAAACTTTGTAGCCTTTTCTACCGTTTGCATGAAGTAGAATTTTCCATGAAGGAGACGGTGGTCCTATCCTGTTTGGAATATGGGACGACAGCGACATCAGTCAGGCAAAACCGTCAGTTGAATATGATGTGGTCAGTTTCATTTTGGTACATCTAAATGCTGGAGATCAGAGGTGACTACAAGAGTATGCCACCTGCACGGCAGAGCCTGGCAAGCTACCTGTGTCGTATTTGATATGCCAAATACCATTAACAATTATAGACCTCATTCCCATGACCTAACGGAATGATTTGAGGCTCTTTATGTTCCTGGAGCAAGCAGATGCCCTTGGGCTCTACTAGCATGAGACAGGACATATGGAGATGTTACTGGTGCCCGCTCGAGCAAATCGATGATGAACGGGAAGACAGTGATACAGTGATACAGTGGTCAGTTTCATTGTGGAACTGTCCACCAGGAGATTCCCTTGTCCAACGTTTCGCTTCAGTCTTCTGGAACTGAATTCCCTTGAATGGTCTTGGTGGACATGATGAACTCAGATAGTATCACCCTGTTCGTTCCATTCTAGGCCATGGGTACCAATGTGGAGTTCTTCAGCCAATCTTCTCGGTCCTATCTTGGCATTAAAATCACCGACTATGATCTTGTAGAAGATGTGATCTTTTTTATAGAACTCCTCCAGTTCCATGTAGAATTTCTCAACTTCTTCTTCCTTGTATGTGGTTGTTGGTGCATAGACAATGAAGACAGTAATTGCTGGCAGTGGGCCACATCTCTTCAAGTGTAATCGCCTTATCCGGTTTGTTAGGCATTCAAATGAATCAATGTTCACAGCCATGTTCCTGGTTGACAACGACACCGACGCCTCTTTCGTCACATGTTCCGAGGAACAGTTCTTCTCTGGTGTCAAAACGGCATGATGCGATTGACGCCCCCTCGCTTCAGTCAGACCAATGATGTCATACTTGATCTTTTGCGCTTGCACCATCAGGTCCTCGATATATGCTTCCGTTGCCAGCGTGCGTGCATTGAAAGTACAAACAGTCATTTTAGTCCTTCTTTGTTTCCTTCTGAGCTTCAGGAGTTAATTGTTCTGGGCTATTAAAAGCAGGCAGGCTTGGGGCCGGAGCGATAGCCCAGCGGGTAGGGCATTTGCCTTGCACGCAGCCGGCCCATGCCGGCCCTGGTTCGCCCCCGGCATCCCATATGGTCCCCTCGAGCACTGCCAGGAGTAATTCCTGAGTGCAGAGCCAGGAGAAACCCCCTGAGTATTGCCGGGTGTGACCCAAAAAGCAAAAAAAAATAAAATAAAAGCAGGCAGGCTTACCTTCAAGGGTGTGGAACAAATTGCTGAGCTCACAGGTAGAATCCCAAAGGACGGGCGCGCCCAGTTGATATCTCCCAGCAGTTTTTGAAAATCAAGGTTTTGAGCTTCTTCTGACTAATGAAGATTTTTAAAAATTTTTTATTATACCACCGTGAGACATACAATTACAAAGGTATTCATAATTGGTTCTTGGTAATACAGTATTCCAGCCCCATTTCCACCACTAATGTACCCCCACTCCCCTCCCACCCACCCCCCTAGGCTGCCTCAATAGCAGGTACCCCAGTTTCCTCTCTCTTTCTCTCTGTCTCTCTCTCTCACTCTCTGTATCTCTCTCTTCTTCTTTTACACATTGTGGCTAGCCCTGCAGATATTTAGAGTTTATCGCTTAAGTCTCTTTGTGTGTATTCAATGGTGAGTTTTAGTCTGCCATTACCATTTCCCACACTTAGTAAAATACCGGTATCTATTTATATGCTATTAATGAATGCAGTCATTCTATATCTGTCCTTTTCCTTCTGACTAATTTCACTCAGCATGATAGTCTCCATGTCCATCCATTTGCAGGTAAATTTCATAATTTTGTCTTTTCTGACAGCTGCATAGTATTCCATAGTGTAGATGTACCACAGTTTCTTTAGCCAGTCCTCTGTTCTCGGGCATTTAGATTGTTTCCAGATTCTAGCTATTGTGAATAGTGCAGAGATGAATAAAGAAGTACAGATAGTGTTTCTGCTATGTGTTTTTCGGTCTCTCGGGTATATTGCCAGGAGTGCTATTGCTGGATCAAATGTGAGCTCAATATCTAGTTTTCGGAGAAATGCCCATATTGTTTTCCAAAAGGGCTGGACCAGTCGGCACTCCCACCAACGGTGGATGAAAGTCCCTTTTCCCCACATCAACGCCAGCACAGGTTGTTCTTGCTGTTTTGGATGTGTGCCAGTCTCTGTGGTGTGAGATGGTACCTCATTTTCTTTTGAATTGCATCTCCCTACAGTGTGGTATTGGTATAGAGACAGACCCGTAGAGCTATGGAATAGAACTGAATATCCTGAAACACACTCTCAAATATACAACTACTTAATCTTCAATAAAGGAACAAAAATATTAAGTGGAGCAAAGAAAGCCTCTTCAACAAATGGTGCTGGGAAAACTGGGCAGCTACCTGTAAAAAATGAACTTAGACCTCCTTCTAACACCATGCACAAAAGTCAGATCAAAATGGATCATAGATCTCAACATCAGACATGAATCTATAAGGTACATCGAAGAAAACATAGGAGAAATGCTCTGTGACATCGAAACTAAAAGTATCTTTAAAGACGACACACCACTGACCAAGCAAATGGAAGCAAAGATAAACAAATGGGATTATATAAAATTGAAAGCTTCTGCACCTCAAAAGAAACGGTGACCAAGATACAAAGACAATCCACAGAGTGGGAAAGGATATTCACCCAAAGCCCATCTGACAAGGGGTTAATATCCAGGATATATCAGGCACTGGTAGCCCTTCACAAAAAACAAACAAACAAACAAACAAACAAAAACAGCCAACCCCATCAAGGAATGGGGAGAAGAAATGAACAGAAGCTTCCAAAAAGAAGAAATTCGAATGGCCAAAAGGCATAATGGAGATTTTTTGAGGACGCACTGTAGTGCGGTCAAGAGCGTAGCCCAAATATTCATATGGAGGCTGCATTTGGATTTTCTCCATAGATACTTATAAACCAGCCTTAGGTAAAACTGTCATTACTTCATCATACAAATTCTGGAGATCTCTGGAATTATCACAAGCTAGCAAAATATCATCCATTTAGTGAATGATGTATGCACCGGAAATTTAACAGGAGTAGGTCGCAAAACCTCATCAACAAAGTCAGTTGATACATTGTAAGTGAATTAGTCATCCTTGGAGTAGTACTGTCCTTTGAAACCTACGTAAAGGACCTTTATGGTTAACAGAAGGAACTGAAAACGCGAACCATTTACGATCATCTGGGTGGATAGGTATGTTGTAGAAACAGTCTTAAACATCTATGATAATTAATAGCCAATCTTTAGGAATAGCTGCTTGAGAGGCCCAGGTTGCAGGGTTCCCATGGGGACCATTGTGGAATTGACATTGCTTAGGTCAATCCGCAAATGCCATTTGCCCTATTTTTTCTGTATCACAAAAACTGGAGAATTCCATTCTGAAAAACGATTGCTCAATATGTTCTAAGTTCAGCTGTTTTCCACTAAGTCTGTCAGTGCCTCTAACTCTTCTTTTCCTTTTTTGATATAATGTATTTGTTGATTGCAAACGTTAAACCGCTCCTTGCATCTTGGCCATTCATCCGGGATGAATCCCTCTTGGTCATGGTGGATGAGCTTTTTGATGAGTGTTTGAATTTCATTTGCTAGTATTGTGTTGAAGATCTCTACATCTGTGTTTATCTGTGTTCATTCATCTCTACATCTGTGTTTTTCAAGGATACTGATAAATTTTCTTTCTTTTTTTCTTTTTTAGTGATGTCTATGTGATTTGGGTATCAGGGTGATATGTGCCTTGTAGAAGCTGTTTGGGAAACTTAGTCCTGTACTAAGTTCCTCTCCACTTGGGGAGCTTCTCTTCTTTTCTCTTTTTACTTTCCAATAAACTTTACTACTCCCCACCCCCCAAAGAAGTAGAAGCTGTTTGGGTGTGTTTCTCTTTCTTCAATTTCCTGGAAAAGCTTGAAGAGGATGCACAGTCTTCTTTAGAGGTTTGAAAGAATTCATTAGTGAAACCATCTATACCTGAGCTTATGTGTTTGAGAAGACTTTTGATTACCATTTCAGTTTCCTCAATAGTATTAGGCTTGTTTAGGTGTTCCAGGTCTTCTTTGTTCAGTCTTGAGAGACTACAGGAATCCAGGAATTTGTCCATTTCCTTTAGCTTCTGTTGTTTCATGGAATACAGACGCTCAAAGTGATTTCTGATGGTCTGAATTTCTGTGGTTTCTGTTGTGATGTCCCCCTTTCACTTCTGATTCAGTTTATTAGGGTTCTCTCTCCCTTACTTTGTAAGTCTTGCAAATGGTTTGTCAATTTTGTTTTTTTCAAAGAATAAACTCTTGGTCTTATTGATCTTTTGGATTCTTTTTTTGAGATTCTAGCTCGTTTATTTCTGCTCTAAGTTTTATTATTCTTTCTGCCTGCGTTGGTCTCCTTTTGTTGGTCTTTTTCTAAGATCTTAAGCTGTGAAATCAAATTATTTTATGTGGGCCTTTTCTTCCTTCCTGATGAATGTGTACAGATTTCCTCTTAACAGTGCTTAAGCTGTGTCCCACAAGTTCTGGTAGTTTGAATCTTCATTCTCATTTGTTTCTAGAACTCTTTAGATTTCTTTGATTTCCTCTATGAGCCATTGATTATTCAGCAGTGAGCTGTTTGGTTTCTAGGTGTTTGATTTAACTTTCCTTTCTGTATGGATTCACTTCTATTTTCAGTGCATCATGATCTGAACGAATAGTTGATACAATTTCTTTCTTTTTGATTTTATAAGCACTCATTTTCAACAAGAACTTCACCTTATCTGTTCTACTTCAATAGCAAACAGTGACACCGGATTTTTAAGATTTTTAATGTGTAAATGTAACTGAATTTAATAATGATTAAAATTATGAAGTTACAGCACATTAAATTTTTCCTTACAAAATCTTTGACTATGTTTTAGTTTCAGGAGTCCAGGAGATATGCAGAGAGCTGAGGCACCGGCGCCTTGGTTTTGTCCCAGCACCACGTGTCCCCTGATTAGAACCGTGCACAACACAGCCTCCCACCAGTACTGCCTGGTGTGGTCGCCAAGTCAAATAAATAGAAATCAGCAAATTCACAGTAGGAATCTTCACATTAGCCAAATGAGTTTTCATCTTATCTCAGTATCCTACTATCAAATTAATTTAGAATATCTAAAAACCTAACCCCCCCCCAAGCCTCTCTTTTTTGTTCTTTGTTCTCACCCAGTTAGTGTCTAAAGACTGTTAAGTCATTGGTGCTGATTATCTGCACTCTGGAGCAAAGGAACAATTCAGTTCATGTGGTTTTGGGGCTCGTTTTCCTGAGTGGAGAACTGGTCTCATGTCCCCTTGGAATTTAAAATACATTTCCTACAGGGGATATTGGTGCTGGGAAATGTGCACTGGTAGTGGGATGGGTGCTGGAACACTGTATGACTGAAACCCAATCATGAATAGCTTTGTAATTATCTATCTCATGGTGATATAATAAAATTCACGATCACGATCTTCCCGTTGATCATCTGTTTGCTAGAGCGGGCACCAGTAATATCTCCATATGTCCTGTCTCATGCCAGTAGAGCCAAGGGCATCGACTTGCTACAGGAACATAAAGAGCCTCAAACTATTATATTAGGTCATGGGAATGACCTAATATAATTGTTACTGGTATTTGGCATATCAAATACTACGACGAACAGATTGCCAGGCTTGCCGTGCAGGAGGCAAACTCTTTTAAGCACCTGGCCTCGTAAGCCGGGCTGTGATGGGCTGGTCTGCTGGGTGGAGTTCTGACGAGGGAAGTCCAAATGTGGAAAATGGCGGCGCCCGTGGAGTAGGGGTGGGGGTCGTCTGGCTTGTTGTGAGGCTCTGCCGGGGTGGTGGGCCAGGGCTAGAACCCTCCATGCCTCCCGACTGCCTCATGAGCGGCTGGGCACAGGGAGAGCAAGGAACAGCTCTGCCCCATGTCTGAGAGTCTCTGGACCAGCATACCTGGGCGGATTGAGGAAAAAAACTGCTGCAGGGTGGGTGTCAATGATCCGGGCTGTGATGGGCTGGTCTGCTGGGTGGAGTTCTGACGAGAGGGAAGTCCAAATGTGGAAAATGGCGGCACCCGTGGAGTGGGGGGGGTCGTCTGGCTTGTTGTGAGGGTCTGCCAGGGTGGTGGGCCAGGGCTAGAACCCACCATGCCTCCCAACTGCCTCATGAACGGCTGGGCCTGGGTTCGATCCCGGCATCCCATATGGTCCCCCCGAGCACCGCCAGGAGTAGTTCCTGAGTGCAGAGCCAGGAGAAACCCCTGAGCATTGCTGGGTGTGACCCCCAAAAAAAAGTATACAATAACAATAATAAAATTAAAATAAATAAAACAAGTTTCCTAAAATAAAGGTTGAATACTTTATTCATCAAGGAGTGACACATTACTTTGGCCCCAAATGCTTGAGGCCACCAAAATCACTCCTAATCTAGGGGTAAGGGGGGCAGCAGTCAGGGTCAGATCCCAGAGAGGCTTAGACTCCTCCCCACATGGAGGTCACGTGATTCACCACTGAAGACACATCCCCTGCCCTCAGCTTCACGTTTTCCTTTTCCTTTGTGTTTGGAGCCACAGCTGCTAATGCTGAGAGTCTCTAGTGGCAATTGTCAAGGCCGTGCATTAGTAGACGTCAAGCCCGGGCCTCCCACACGCAGAACTTGTACTCATCCTGTCCGCTCTCTCAGCCCAATGACTAAATGGTTTAAAGTCATGTTTTCTGGCTACCCTAAAGTCTTGGGTAAAGAAAGTATCTGTCTATGTTTGAAATAGAGCCTATGGGGTAGATCATTCACACAAAGAATAGGGAAACATTTTCTTGTCATTAATTTATATTTGTTAGTATGTCAAGCATGTTTCCGTTTGCCTGAAGTCATGGCCCTCATGTTTTATCAGCCTTTGAAATAGCCGTTGCATGATTTACTCAGTTTTGTTTTGAATGTTTTATTTTTAGGGTCTTTAAAATTCACTTGGCATAGTTAGATGTAATCCATGTATCCAGAACTAGTTTGGAAGGTTTGTTTGGTCTTGGGCTGCATAAGAGCCTTCTGTTTGTTCAGTTTGCAGAAGGCCTCAACAATTGCTCTCCCACTAACACTGCCACATCCAATCCTAACCACTCTTGTACTAGAATCCAGAACTCTCAAACTTGTTTACCTGGAATGTCTATGCATAAATTTAAAAATGCAAGCATGAAAAAAACCACTACTAGAATTAAGACGTTTTCACTTAGGGGCCAGAGTGATAGTACAAGTGGGTTAGGCATTTGCCTCCATACCACCAACCTAGGTTCAATCTCTGGCATCCCATATGATCCCCTGAGCACCACCAGGAGTAATTCCTGAGTGCAGAGACAGGAGTAACTACTGAGCATTTCGAAGTGTGGCCCCCAAAAACAAACAAAAAAAAAATAAAAGTTACTCCTGAGCACAGACAAGTGTGGGCCTCTGTCGGGGCGCTCCGCCGGGGTCCCCGACAGTGCCGGGAAGCGAGTTCCCTTCTACCTCCGGAGCGGCGAGGAACGGATGAAAACTCAGGAATCCGATGCAGTTTTAAAAGGCTTTACTTATCACAGGTTCAGGCATACAAATCAGCAAAAGGAAAAGCCCGATGCTTAGGATTCCAGGCTAGTACCCCAGCCACGTGAAGGCCAAGATGGCGACCACCACGTAAAAAGCTTCCAAGGGGAAATGAACGCTCACAAGGAGAGAGATCCCACAAGGAAGAAGGGAGAGGCGGGAACAGGCTAGTTTATATCCCTGTAACTCAGACCTTCCTCCCACTGTTATGGAAAGCAGGGAGGGTCCAATGCCCTTAGGTAATCCCTCCCTGCACCTAGGGCCTTTACTATGCTAATGTTTTGAGCCGAAATCTGCTTGGGAATGCCTTTGTAGTGTAGAGAAGGGGGTTTCTGAGATGGCATGTCTCTGTACCAAAGACCAACACCAATGCCAGTTAAATATTTCTCCAAGCTTTCACAAGTCTCCTCTACTTCATTGTAGTTTTATATTTTAGTTGCCTTTGAGTATATCAGGGAGCCATGCTTGTTTGCTTGGAAGCAAACAGCATTTCTCTCTGGTCTAATTACTTAGGTGTCCTACGTGGCCAGGCTAATATGCTGGTAAGATCTAGCTAGTCCCACGATGATTGTGGTAGCATGGGAGAATATTTATACCAGCTAGTACAGCATACATGGTAAACTGCCACATTTAGACTACCCCCCTTATCTACGGAGTGATTTGCGGGAGGCACTCCAGAGCAGATGCAGCGGCCCTTAGGAGTCCTGCAACAGGCCTCCTCCCCAAAAAATTTAAGTGAATTTGTAGGTACTAAGGACCCTATACAGTGCTGGGGATTGAACCTGTATCGGCTTCAGGCAAGAGAAGCGCCCTCTTTACTTAGAGCTTAAGAAAATTGTGAATCTGGTTATAAAAATCAGAATTTAGTTATTAGTGGCCTCCATTACAGGTGATGAAAACAGCAAACATACATACATTTAGCATTTAATTACCTGCTGTTGGGGTTAACTGTATAATCAACTGTGCTTTCTAATGACACAAGTGTCATTTAAATTCTTTCCATGCTTTCTCTTCATCTCCCTTTTCTCCACCTACCCTAGCACTTTTTGCCGCGGTGGAAGTGTGAACAGCTGATTAGACAAGGAGTTCTGGAGCACGTCTTGTCGTGACTGCACACCGCTCAAGGGCTTTGATGAGCGAAACAAAAACCTCAGCAGAGACATCTTCCCTCACCAAGCTTCCAGTCCGCTTTGCTCTGACAAGTCAGATATGCTTTAATAACTCAAGTGCATGGTTGAATATAGTTTATATTTCTATTTTATAGGATTCATTTCTCCTTTTTTTGTAATAAGCTATGCCATAGTCATATCATTCCAACAGTTGCTAAGTGTGTTTTAATGAAAGGGAATGTAATATTTTAATCTTTCTCTTCCTCTCTCCCTTCTCAGAATTTTATTTTTTATTTTTTGCTTTTTTGGGTCACACCGGCAATGCTCAGGGGTTTCTCCTGGCTCTGCACTCAGGAATAACTCCTGGCGGTGCTTGGGGGACCATATAGGGGCATGGGCGGGCCACGGCAAGGCAAACGCCGTACCTGCTGGGCTATTTCTCCGGCCCCCTTCTCAGAATTTTAAACATGATGAATGATTTGATCACATTCTAATAAATAATGTATATAAAAACATTCCTTTTTCACCTTGGTTTTATTCTGTAGAACCTTCAGAACAGTGTTGACTGCTATTGGTAATAGCTGACAGTTTACCTTTTCTTACTTTGATTAAAATGCCTTAATTTTCTATCCCAATCTTTCTATCCATATTTCTCTGAGAGGTGGGGGAAATCTGTGGCCTCCCTCAGTACAACTTGAGAGCTGAAAATAAATTTAAAACCATAATTAAAAATAAAAGTAATGTTACAAATAATAATTAGCAAATATTTCTCCAGCTGCCTAATCTCTACTTCATTAGCACCCTAGCATCATGATCTACGTAACTAGGATTCCTGTGGGCCTGTCTTGAATGTCTGTGACTACGTTATGGCCTATTAGTAGTTCAGTGAACTGCAAGATTTGATTAAATGGGTTTTTTGGTTTTTATCTTTTTGGGGTTTTAGGTCATACCTGCCAGTACTTAGGGCTTACTCCTTTCAGTGCTCAGGGGATCTTAAGTAGTACCAGGGGTCAAACCAAACTAGGCTCAGCTGTGTGCGAGGCAGGTGTCTTCACCTCTACATTCTCTCTGGCCCTTGATTTGCTGTTATTATATCAGGGCATTTAGCAACTGGGAGCGGTGCTGGTGTATGATATGTTGTAAGAGGGAATGGGGCATAAGACTTGTGGCTATACTTTCTCAGTATGATCAATTTTCTGTTGCTGTAAAATGAACTATCCAAAAACACAATGACAGTAGCTGTCCCCTGATGGAGCCCTCACAGTTCTGTGGGCCAACTGGCCTCAGGCACACAGGCAGATTTTTCATGCTGTCTCTTTCATGAAGCTGCTTTCCAGATGCCCAGGGGCTCCGCCGCTCCATCTTGGTGGTCTCCTTGGGCTTTTCAGCAATGGGACTGGAGTGCACAGGGCAGCTGTAGGTTAAAGAGGACGCGGCTGTGCACTTACTGAGGTACCCGTAGGACCAGCTCCCTCAGCGACCCCCTTCTCAGTCCTGCCGCGGCCCTACAGGTCCATTGCTGGCACTGTGTGACCATATGTGAAGGCAGGGAGAGTTCCATATTTGGTCCGTGCTCTGTTGATAGTCGTATTTTCTGTCTTAATAGAAATGTATACCTTTAAATACTTGTACCTATAGAACTGTGTAGAAATGTTTTAGGAGAAAGATGTTGATCATAGGTGAAGTTTGCAGTTTCTTTAGTTTTCCTTGGATATTTTTCTCTTTATATGAGAGATATTCTTTCTCATATAGTTCTAATCTCTTCCATTTTTTAAATAACTTTAAAAATGTTAGTACAGTAACAGTCTTTTGGAGTGTAGATTACAGAGCTGCAGATTTTACATTGTTTTAGCAGTTGGTAACAGGATGACTTAAACTTACCATGTAACTACAAACACTGATCTATGCATACGGCACAAGGTGTGTGACGAGATATATAACCGACCTGCCGTGCTTCCACATCCAGCCTCGTCCCATCCTGCTCCCTCGCGCAGACCATTCTCAGGTCTCATGGATATAGTTGGTGTGTTTTATATAAATAAAAGAAAATATGAATGTTAGTTTTCCCTTCCATAAGGGCTCCCATTCTAGAGTTAGAGAGCATCCTCATTCTTCTCTAGCTTGACAAAGTATTCTCTTTTATTTTTCCTATATTAAATCACCCTGAGACAGACCATCACAAAGTTGTTCATGATTGGGTTTTAGTCAGTGTTCAAATACCTATCCCTCCACTAGTGCACATTTCCCAACACTAACTCCCCAGCTTCCCTCCCACCACCCATACCCCACAATCTGCCAGACACTTTTTTTTTTTTTTTGCTTTTTTGGGTCACACCCAGTGATGCTCAGGGTTGCTCCTGGCTCTGCACTCAGAAGTTACTCCTGACAGTACTCAGGGACCATATGGGATGCCAGGGACTGAACCCATGTGAGAGTTGGTCTTGTGTAAGGCAAACACCCTACCTGCTGTACTATCGCTCTAGTCCCTATGGCAAGCACTTTCTCTTCTCTCTCTCCTCCGCTCCTCCCTCCCTCCCCTTTTGCACATTGTGGTTTGCAATACAGACACTGAAGGGTTATCATGTATATCCCTTTACCTACTTTTAATACTCAGTTCTAGTCTAGTATTATAATTTCCAACTATTATTGTCATACTGGTCCGTTCTCTATTGGACTTACCTTCTGTCCCCACACACTTGTGGTAGATTCCAACCACTGACAAATCTTGGCCCCTGTTTTCCCTGGCCTTGGATATTAGTCTCATACTATTTTTTTTTAAAAAAAAAAAAAAAAAAAAGCAGCCGCGCAGTTCATCAATAAATGCTGGATTTAGAGATGACTACAAGAGTATGCTACCCGCACGGCAGAGCCTGGCAAGCTACCCGTGTCGTATTTGATATGCCAAATACCAGAAACAATTATAGACCTCATTCCCATGACCTGATGGAATGGTTTGAGGCTTTTATGTTCCTGGAGCAAGCAGATGCCCCTGGGCTCTACTTGCATGAGACAGGACATATGGAGATGTTACTGGTGCCCGCTCGAGCAAATCGATGATGAACGGAAGACAGTGATAAGTGATACTATTTTTTTTATATCCCACAAATGAATAGTCATTCCATATGTCCTTTTATTTCTGACTTTTGTCTCTAATCAATACTTTCCACATCCATCCATTTATAGGCAAATTTCATGACTTCATTTTTCCTAATGCTGCATAGTATTCCATTGTGTAGATGTGCCAAAGTTTCTTTATCCAGTCGTCTATTCTTGGGCTCTCAGGTGTTTCCAGGTTTTGGCTATTGCAAATAAGTGCTGTGGAGAACATAGAACTGCAGGTGGTATTTCTGTTGTAGACACAGTATTTTTTTTTAACATTTTATTATACCACCGTGAGATATACAATTACAACGTTGTTCACGCTTGGGGGTTTCGGTCACACAGTGTTCCAGCACCCCGCCTCCACCAGTGCCCCTCAGCCACCACCCATGTCCCCAATTCCCCCCCCTCCCACATCCCGCCTAAATGGCAGGTTCTTTATCTCCTCTCCTCTCCCCTCTCTCTCCTCCTTCTCCCACACACTTGTGGGCTGCACTCACGCATACCTTAGAAGCCATCATTTGCATTTTTTGTCTGTCTTTAATGCTCAGTTCTATGTTAGCATCAGAACTTTAGACATTTATTCACTCATGTTCCCTCTCTATCTAAACCAACCTCTGACTCCCACACGCTTGTGGTAATTTCCACTTTTGGTAAGATCACCTAGTATATTTATGCCATGCAAATAAATGCAGTCATTCTATGTCTCTCCCTTTCCTTCTGACTAATTTCACTCAACATGATTCTTTCCATATCCATCCATTTATAGCAAAATTTCATAACTTCATTTTTTCTGACAGCTGCATAGTATTCCATTGTGTAGATGTACCACAGTTTCTTTATCCAGTCATCAGTTCTCGGGCATACTGGTTGTTTCCAGGTTTTGGCTATTGTGAACAGTGCTGCTATGAAAATAAAAGTGCGGATGACACAGTATTTTTATGTGGTTGTGTTATAATCTGAATTATGTCCACCAAATCAGGTCGAAATCCTAAGCAGTCCCTCAGCCTGTGACTGAGAGGGCAATTTGTTGGGTTCTTTTTTTACTTTTTATTAAAACGCCATGATTTATAAAGTACAGTTTTCCATAATAACAGTTGTTAGATTCAACACCAATCCCACTACCAGTGTGTTCCCACCACCAAAGACCCTCATTTCCTACCCACCTGCCATGCCTGCTCCTCGGCCGGCACTAATTATATTGACCATTACAGCACATATATGGCAATGGTATTGATAAAGTCCTAATTTTTTTTCTGGTTTATTATGGGTGAATCTGGCCGATTTCTGTTCTTGGACTGACTCAGTTTCTAGAACGTGGTTAGTTTCTACTATTTTGAGATATCAAGTGGCCGCAAAGTGGCTGTGAGAGGGCAATTTGAATAGAAAGACACCAGGGCAGTAAGAGGTGACCCCCATTAGAAAAAGGCCTCAGGAGCAATAAGACTGCTGGCACCCATCATCTTGGAGCTCTGGCCTTAAGATTTTCCTTTAAACAATCTTTTGTTTAAGCCACTCATTCTGGGATGTCTTGTTCTGGTGACCCCAGTTAACTAAAACAGGGTGTTCAGCAGATTTTCTCAGCAGTTTATTTCCCTTCGAAAATAGACGAAGGGCTCTTAGAACAGCTTAAGTGTCATCAAAAGGTGATGCTGAGGGTTGACTGGAACGGTGTGCTGTCCCATGCGCCTGCCTTGCCAAGTGTATGGCCACAGGTTCAAGTAGCTGGTACTCTAACAGGTGTGTGTCCACTAACTCCTGACTCCACAGACCAATTCTGGCTATACCATGAAATGGAGCAAGACCTCACAGCAACTAACCAGGTGGAGGCCCAAGAGTTGGAGTGTGACCCCAAGCAAGCACCAGTGACCCCAGTACACCAGTAAGGGTCTGCTTGCACCGGGAGTGCACTCCCAGAAAGTGTGTGTGCAGGCACAACCAGGGAGTGCTCCTGAAGCACTGCATGACCATGATAGCTGCTGAGCACTGCAGAGAGGGCTGGGCGCAGCCCTGCCCGCCCAACAGCAGGAAGAGAAGCGGAAAACTGCAATCAGCGGATCTTTGTAAGCTTGAGCATTTAGGATCACGTAGTCTCACACTGAAGTTTTCCAGATTTGTTTAAATGTCCAGAAGACAGTGTTGATAAATGTACCAGTGCACTTACCCCTGCCATTGTTGGATTCAGTAACAGTCTGGTAGTGTGGTTCAGTTCAGTTGTATTTAGAACCCCCAATCCAGCCTGAAGCCCAAAGTAAATGAGGTGCTGTGTCTCTAGCATGCAAAGCATTTGCTCCCAGCCTGTGAGCTGTTTCCCTGGACCCAAGCATACATTTGGTGAATGTATATATCCAGACGGTTACTGAGACACTATTTTAGTAACTGGTAGAACTAGTTCCTCATTCGCTTACTCTTCTTTATCAGACCTCCAGATTATTTATCTAGGTGTACATATACACTTTCGAATTATCCAGTTTGGGAGAACGAGTAGAATGGAGCAGGAAATAACTGTATTTATCTTGAGAAAATAAGAGTTCATTTAGGAGAACCCAAGAGCTGATTTACCTCTTCCAAGCGCTTGAGCCTGTCCGCAACACTTGTAGTTTTTCTCATATGCACATCTTTGGTAAACGTGCAGGTGGGGAGCAGGCGCCGACTTCAGAACAGGAAGGACACTAAACACAGTGGAACAAATGCTGCAGCCTCAGTTCAGACACTATGAGGGGCTGGTGTGGTTCTAAATGGTTTGGGCAAGAAGCCACTAACAGTACCACAAACCATGGTGCCTAAAGTTAAACAATAAGATGCCGTTAGGTGCCAGAGAGATGGTCCAAAGGCACGTAACACATGCTTTGGAGCCGGGCTCCTGGGGCCAAACGGTCCCGGGTCGCATTCAGCAGAGCTCACACTGTGACCACCCTCATCAAAAATTAAAATAAATGTAGCAGCCGCTGGTGGGTACATATGTATTTCTTATAAAACTTTTTCCATATTCTGGAATATTTTGTAATTAGGAAAATGAAAAACAGGAGGGTTTTTTTTAAACAGGAGTTTTATTAAAAGCGGTTTTAATTTGAAAAGGAATTTATTGCAAATACAATGGCCATATTACATTACTTTTGATACACTAACCATAATTTATGCATGTTTACACATAAATTATTGTTATACAATTTCCAGTGTGATGACAATACAGTGAAAAAAAGATTTCCTTAAAAAAGATTGCTTAAATGCCACCAGCCTTGAGCCAAGATGTGCAAGTGGGCACTGTCCCAACGCCCTCTTGTGGAGGGGCTCCCCACGACCCTGCACTGGTGGGTCCGGTCTCAGGCAGTGACGACTTTCTGGAAGGTTTGTACAGACACACTGTCAACAATGCTGGTGATCTCAACCCAAAGTACTAACAGTGAGCCCAAGTCACCAAACAGAGCCCTGACTGTGCATTTTAATCTCTGCATCCATGGCCTCAAATACAACCTGGAAACTCTTCATGCGTTTTCTCTTAGCCAGTTCTCTCATGAAGCTACACCTGGCCCTTTGCCTTTTCTTTTTGTTGCCCTGCTAATCTATTTCACCAGTGAGGAGCAAAGCTGTGAGTTTCCTGAGAGTTGCCCCAGGCGTGCCAATATGGAGGTGATCTCTAGCATCCCTTCTCCCCAGGCCCCTTCCGCCCTAGACACTCGTGAACACTTGGGCTGAAGCAGGAGTCCAGCACGCATCCATCCCGATGTGCGGCATGCAAGCCACACTGGCTGCTCCGTCGGGAACACTCCTGCTGAGCTGGAATCAACAAGTCACACAGAAAGCGGCGCTGTGGAGATGGTGCCCAGGACAGTGTTCAGGGCTCGGACCTTCTCCTCCAGGGTCCGCACACTCCTCTCGGCACTGCGCTGCTTCCCCTCAGTGACCTGCAGCTGCCTCATCAGGTGAGCATTCTCCACGTAGAGCTCCTTGAGCAGCTCGGCCCTGGTGTTCCCTGCCCAGCTGGAGGGGGACAGGCGCTGAGTCTCGCTCAGACACGCTGCAGTGCTCCTTGCCCTCCCCCAGCCCCACCCCCGCAGCCCATGCCTGCTCAAACCAGCCTCGAGGTTCTTACATAATACAATAGGAGCAGAATGGCAATTTCTGTTGCCTGGCATGCATGAGAGAAGGAACTGAGACTCAGGCTATTTGGGGGTGGGTTTGAGTCACACGCAGCAGTACTTGGGGGTCGCTCCTGGCAGTGCTCAGGGGACCATGCAGTGCTGGCAGAGGGTTTAACCTTGGGCTCCTGTTTGCAAAGCCTGACTCAGCTCCCTGTGCTATTCCCCCTGCCTTGATGGACATTTGTATTTTACCACGGGGAAATGGAGAGATTAACGATGAGAGAAACAAGTTTATGTTGAAGACAGTAGACCAATATCCACAGTCCTCAGACAGGACTACGAGTGCAGGGTACAAAGTGGACACTGTCAAGCATGCAGGACACTTGATGCACCCCAAGGTGTCTGCTGCCCTGGAAATGCAGACACTGTGCCCGCCTTCCAGCCCTGGGAGGGTCTGGTTGCCATATCCACCACTGGAGGGACTTCAGGGGTGGGGACAAGGCCTCTGCACATCAATGTGCTGGCTTTCTAAGGCAACGAGTCAGGGAAATAGAACTGACAACACACATGCACACACACGCACATGTACACAAAAACACACATACTTGCCACCACCACAATCCCTGCAGGTGAAAATCAGCCCCGGCCTCGGGGAGTGGACCCAAAGAGCAGGCCAGCAGTGCATGTCTCGTGGTGGGACGGACGAGCAGGGGCAGGGACTAGACTACAGGGGCCAAGCAGGAGATGCCCCATGCCTGCAGCCAGGCCCACAGCACAATAGCACGATGCTGCCAGAGTAGTGAGGAAACAAAAGACCAACGCAATGAACCATGAAGTAGGGCCGTGCAGTGACCTGACGTGGCTCAGTCCTGTGCTTGCTACAGCAGAGATGAAAGGAGAGGTGCGGGAACCTCACCAAGACGCCCAAGTGTTGATTAAGGCCAGGGCAAAGGCTAATAAATGCGGGCAAGTGTGCACAGCCCAGGCCTGGAGGGAGCATGCAAAGGCAGCAGGCCGAGGCCAGGAGGCCCCTACAGGCTTGGGTGGTGGGGCTGCGTCGGGCAGGCCAGGCACTGCCTGTATGGCTGCTCTGGTGGGAAGTACACCCAGCTCTCCCTCCAGTTTGGTAAAAGCAGCTGCCAGGCCCAGTAAGCAGCTGCCGGGCCCTTCTGTGAGAAGCTCAGACCCCCCCACCCTGCAGAGCCCAGGGCCCCACAGTGACAGACTGAGGGGATACAGAGCAGCCAGCACCCCCAGTTGGGCTTGGGAGCCAGGGACTGCCTGCATGGCTGTTGCACAGGGGTGGACAGCAGGTGGACAGCCAGCAGCTGCAGGTCACCTACATGCAGTTCCTTTGGGGACGCCAACAGCAGAGGGAGGAGAGAAGGGAAACAGAGCCACAGGCTGTGGGTGGGAGTGTCTGGAGGAGGGACTGGGAGAGATGGGGGAAGGCTGCGGGTGTGGAATATGGCATGTAGTGCCCGTGAGGCTGAGCCAGACTAAGGCTATACCATACAAGAGACTGAGTGAGGGTGACTAAGGGTGTGCCAGGAAAGGCTAAAGCCTTACTTGGGGAGGGGCGTCTCTTCCTAGAGCAATCCAAGTCACTCCCCTTTCCCTGTGCTTTAGCAACATGGAACTTAAAATAACACGAGAGAAACGGCAGCGGTGGGCTGGCGAGGGCAAAGGCTAGAGTGCATGGGTGCAGCGCGAGGGCTCCACATGGCACACACAGCCCCAACAGGGAGCCGTCAGTCCTGCACTGCCCTGGCTGAGGACTGCCAGAAACCCCCAAAACGTATATGGAAAATTCTTCATGTACTTAATCAAAATCTTCCAATGATTTCTATGGCAGGAGAAATTAAAATGATGAGCTGTCCCCCCCAACCCCTCTACCCTCCAGCTTTCTGGAAGCTCCAGTGTTTTGCTCCCTCTCCCTAGCAATACCCAAGCACACAAGGCACACATGGGCACACATGTCTGTATCACAGCTGCACCTGCCCCGGAGTAGGGAGAGGGACTGTGCCACCTGCACCTCACATGGTCTAGTTCTCTCCCCGACTATGAGCCACCCAGTCTGGGGGCAGCAAAGGCTTCACCCCATGACCTGGTCCCCTGTCATCGCCTGCCCTCTCCAGAGCACTGCTTGCCACCTGCTGGCATTTATTTATATGATTTTTCTTTTTTTTTTTTGCTTTTTTGGGTCACACCCGGCAATGCTCAGGGTCACTCCTGGCTCTGCACTCAGGAATCACTCCTGGCGGTGCTCAGGGACCATATGGGATGCTGGGGATGGAACCTGGGCGGCACAGGCCGGCCACGCAAGGCAAACGCCCTCCCGCTGGGCTCCGCTCCGCCCTGTTTATATGTTTATCTGTCCTTGTTGCGGGCTCTGTGCTGGTGAGCATCTACCCAGTGACTGGACAAGCCAACAGATGATGTTCTCTTGGTTCCATGAACACCTCAGAAAAGAGCAGGGGCTTATGATAGTACAGCCGAGAAAAGGCATATCTCGCATGTGGCCAACCTAGGTTCAATCCCCAATACCTCATACAGTCCTGGCTCTGAGCACAGAGCCAAGAGTAAGTCCTGAGCAGGCAAGGTTGCTCCCTTCTCCCCCACCCAAATTAAAAGATCTGACAGCAAATCCTCTATGTCTACATGCAGCATGTGCGGGGTACATGTAGTAAAGCCACTTGACTGCTGTTATTTTCTGGGGAAATGGGAGCATTCAGACTCAAATAAGGTTCAAACAGAGGCCAGATTCAGCAGTTCCGTCAGGTATTCTCCCTGGGGTGCGGCTGGCCAGGCGGACACCTGGGGTCATGGTAGAGCCCCAGGCCTCAGCAAAAGGTGGAACTACAACCCCCAGAAGTCTGAGCGGAAGTAAATGGATGTTTTGAACTCTCACACGGGCCTGTGTCAGCCTCAGGAATTCTCCCTGGGGGGTGCGACTGGCCAGACGGCAAGGAAATTCAACACCAAGGGAAGGTAATATCTTCAAGAAAAATAAATAGTACTCTATCCCTGAACATGGCAACACCATGGGGAAACAACGCAGATCCCCAGTTCAAAGAACAGATGAAAAAAATCAACCCTGAAGACTCGAAAAAAGAATGCAGATGTGCATAATCTCTCTGACAAAGAATTCAGAGAAGAAATGGTTAGGTTGTTTAATGAGCTCAACAAAAAAATGGAACAGATGTCCAATATAATACAGGAGAACAAACGAAGCAATTGAAAGGGCAGTCAATAAATTACGGGAGGAAATGAGAAAAGAAATGAGAACCATATAAATAGAAATATCATCACTTAAAAACTCAGTAGATGAAATGAAAAACACAAGAGGGACTCTAAACAGCAGGATGACAGCAGTGAAAGAGAATCAGTGAGACTGAAGATGAGCTGCAGAAAGCACTCAGGGAACTACATAAGATGGAAAAAGACCGGAAAATGAACCAGATTCAGCAGTTCCAAATGCACATGGGCTCCCAGGAGTTGTGGGACAAGGCAGTGTCACTAGACCTCCCCCTGAACATACACAGAAGGAAAAGAGCTGGAAGGGTCACCTTCACCAACTCCTTCAGCTCGCCCACTGTCTTGGGGGTCACCCTCACCTCCTTCAGCTTGCCCACTGTCTTGGGGGTCACCCTCACCTCCTTCAGCTCGCCCACTCTCTTTGGGGGTCACCCTCTCCTGCTCCTTCAGCTCGCCCACTCTTGGCGGTCACCCTCTCCTGCTCCTTCAGCTCGCCCACTCTGTCTTGGGGGTCACCCCTCACCTGCTCCTTCAGCTCGCCCACTGTCTTGGGGGTCACCCTCACCTGCTCCTTCAGCTCGCCCACTGTCTTGGGGGTCACCCTCTCCTGCTCCTTCAGCTCGCCCACTCTGTCTTGGGGGTCACCCTCTCCTGCTCCTTCAGCTCGCCCACTCTGTCTTGGGGGTCACCCTCTCCTGCTCCTTCAGCTCGCCCACTCTGTCTTGGGGGTCACCCTCACCTGCTCCTTCAGCTCGCCCACTCTGTCTTGGGGGTCACCCCTCACCTGCTCCTTCAGCTCGCCCACTTTGTCTTGCAGGAGCACCTCCACATTCTTCAGAACCATCCCCAACTCCTCTGCCCGTGCTTCTGTGACTTTCAGTTGCTTTTCATGTTCTTCCTGCCACACACACAGAAGTTTGCATATTAAAATTTTAATTTATATCTCTTAGATATATTTGACACATTGAAAATCTGTCAGGAGCCACAACCCTCACGTGGCACCGTAGTTCAAGGAGAACTGGCGGCTCTGTGCTAGGGTTTTCATCAGAAAGTTCCCAGAGGAGTTTCACAAGAGTGTCTCTGGGCATCGTGAAGAATTCCCGACTAGAGACTGGAGATAGCTTCAGGGCTGGGGTACATGCAAAGCATGTGGAAACCGAGCTTCAATCCTCAGCACTCCATGGTGTCTCCCCTGACCTCCCAGCCCTAGTACCATTGTGTGTGGCCCAAAGACAGTATTTCTGATTAAATGTCTTAGTCTTTTCAACAACCTACCTTTGTTGAACTTTATCTCTGGCTTAAGATTCCTGCATGATGGGGCTAGAGCGATAGTCCAGTGGGTAGGGCATTTGTTTGCCTTGTACTCGGCCGGGTTCGATCCCTGGCATCCCATATGGTCCCCTGAGCACTGCCAGGAGTAATTCCTGAGTGCAGAGCCAGGAGAAAACCCCTGAGCATTGCCGGGTGTGACCCAAAAAAGCAAAAAAAAAAAAAAAAATCCTGCGTGATGCTGAAAGGTTATTTTTTGTTAGAATGTACAGGCAGATTTTAGCCACCTGCAGGTCTTGCTCCACTCCCCACCCTTAAAGTCATCTCCACCCTCTGACTTCTGGCTCTGCTTGACCCCACTGTGCATGGACTGTACTATGAGTTTCAGGAGTGATTGTCCTCGTCTTCTATTTATGTTTATTTTTAGAGGGGCCGTACCAGGCAGTGCTGACACCCCAGGACTATCCGCAGGTGCAGGCCAGACACGGCTCCACTGTTTGGACTCTCTGCCTGCCTGGCCCCTCTTGCTCCCTTGCCGTTAAATGTTAGCATGTGAAGGTACCCATGTCTGAGATTCTTGAAACACTTTATAACGCTAACTCACCAACACTCCCAATAAAACCAAATTTTAAAGTACAGAGAGGTCAAATACTGTCGCCCACAACTGCTCATTGGGCCAAGTAGGGCTGGGCAGCAATCTCTGACCAGGCTGAGCCCGTCTCACTGTGTGCTCAGTGGGTTGTGGCAGGCTGGGCTGCAACCTCTGACTGGCTGAGCCAGTTCCACTGTGTGCTCAGAGGGCTGAGGCAGGCTGGGCTGCAACCTCTGACTGGGCTGAGCCTGTCTCGCTTATGTTTCCAGCCCCTAGATGCATGCGTGGAGCCAGGCTGGCTCCCCACTGCAGTCTGCACTTGCCCCCTGGGCCCGGCCCCTGCCCTTTGCTCCTCAGACTGCAGCTGGCTCTGGGGAGGCTCAGAGACTCTGCCGGGGCATATTCTTGCAGTGCTGGTGTTAGAAGTGATTCTAACAGAACCTTTGTTTTTAATTGTGCAGGCCACGGACAGTATTTAAGTGGAAAGTTCTGAGGTACTGGGCCTTGTGGCAGGGAGTGCCAGGTCGGGCAGCCCGGCCTCCTGTATGCGGAGCCTGCAGAGGCTGGAGTGTGCCTCTGGAGGGGCTGGGATGGTGCCTCCATAGAGACACGCTTCACCAGCCTCTGCCTGGGCTGCACTCAGGGAGCGGGAAGGAAGCAGCGCCAGCCGGCCCACTGAGCAAAGCTGCAGGCAGCAGGCAGGGGGCAGGGCAAAGGTTTCTCCGATGGTCAAAATGCAGCCTCTTCTCTGGGCACAACCTGGGCAGCGTGTTAGCAGGACCCTTGTGCTGGACGCAGCCCGGCACCGCCTCTTCTGATGGAGGAAGTTCAGCGACCACCAGGGTCCAGACTCACCAAGCTCCCCCTGTTACCACCCTGGCCCGGGACACTTTCCTGCCATGCTGCCACAGAAGCCAGCCAGGTGACCGTGAGGGTGGGGGTGGGCAGGGCCAGCTGCTCATGGCCTCCTCTAGCACAAGGTGTGGGCGACGGCACATCTGAGTCTATGCCCTGACGCCTGCCCGCCTCCCTGGCCTCCGCCAACCCCTCAAAGCTGGCTGCAGCACTATAGGAAGTCGCTGCTGCAGAGGAAGGGGAGATCCCGGTCAGCCTGCGACTGAACTCCCCAGCTAGGCACGGCCCACCGCTGGGAGCCCCAAAAGAGTGGCCCGTGGCTGCTACCTCACACCAAGCTGGGTCTGGCTGCTGAGAATGACCTTTGTAAGGGTGTCTCAGAGTTCAGGACTATCCCGACACATGCCCCCTTGGGCTCCTGTGAAGTTCCCCACCCTGTGGGAGTCCAAGGCCAAGCCTGAGCTGCCTCGTGGAACCTGTCCAACCTGCTGGGCTGGGTGACCTAGGCCTGCACGGCCCGCCGGATGTGCCCAGCAGCCTGAGTTCCTGCCCACTCCCACGCAGCACCTCCTCTCCAGACCCTCAGCCAACCCAGTGGTTCTTAATTCTTTCTACCCTGAAATTCAACCTGTGGGCAGGTTCCTCTAGACCATGTCCAGGTGTGGGGACGACAGCCTCAAAAGGTCTCAAACCTGCCAAGGCAACAGCACCAAGGGTCTGTTCAGAGAAGGGTCAGAGAAGGGGGCAGGAGACGCAGAAGCAGGAAGGCTTAGCCCAGCCACTGGGAGGCCTGCATGGCCCTCGGAGGCTACAGACCCCGTCCCCCAGCATTGCAAGCCTGCTGCCCGCAGCACTGCCCGCGTGGCCCTGGAGCTGCGACCTGCCCCCAGCACTACCCACATGGCCCTGGCAGCCCCTGGGCATGGCTGAGGCCCTGTCCTCCTCGCCATAACCCCTGCTGCCTCCCACCACTGCCAAACAAAGCCAAGCCTCACTCGAGGTAGCTTCTGGGCATGTGTTTGCTTGCATGAGAAGGCCCAGGACCTGAACAGGGGGTCATAGAGCCAGTGCAGGGGTTAAGGCACTGGCACTGCTGACCCAGGCTCGACACAGCACTGCAAGGTTCCCTAAGCCAGCAGTAAGCCCCCAAACACCACGAGGTAAGGGCCCCACAAACCAAAGAAAATAAATCAAGAGCTTGAACAGCACAGAAGACCCTGTGTCATGTGACCGGCTGGCCACTGAGACATCTGGCAAGTAATTTTCACTAGATGGCCAAGGCCAAGTCCAGCTGTGGGGCCAGTAGCCCTTCAGCTCCTCGGAGGGTGTCATGTGGCTTGGAGAGTGTCTACACTGTGCCGGCAGCTTCCCCCAGACCCCTGCAGCCCTGTCCTCCAACGCCCTATCTGAGCCTCCACTGCCACACACCAGTCTTCTACTCAAGCATGACCCTCCAGGGTTACCCAAGATCGCTGCCCCTCCTGTCCTGTATAAGTGTTCGTCTCAACCCAAGAATGCCATGGCCACCTGTCTCTGCCACCTGAGCCCAGCACGAGCAGCTGGGAAGGAGCTGACCTTACCCATGGCCTGGCCTGGTCTAACCTTGGGAACAGTGTGCAGGAATTAAGATGCTTGTCTTGTACACAGCTGACACAGGTTTGATCTGCATGCCACATGGGGTCCCCTAAGCACTGTCAAGAATGAGCCCTAAATATATCACTAGGTATGCCCCCAAATGGGCATGTGTAGGTTCAGGGTTCATGTCGGGCATGGAAACAGCCATGAGGGTAACACAGGGACAGTTGGGACACGGGCACTGACCTCCCTGCACTCTCCACTCAATACTCAGGGCCTCCCTCCACTGGTCATGGAGGGCACTGGCCTCCCTCTGTCCCAAGCTCTTTTCCTGGCATCCTCAGATCAGCCCAGTCTGAACTGGGGCCCCATCCAGATGACATGTTCCTGACATACTGTGGGAGCTCAGGCAAGACCCACAACCTTTCTGAGAGAAGACAGTGAAAGCATGGCTAGGGCTCAACTGACTTCCAGCCCTCACTCATGCCCATCTGATCCCAGTTCTCCCAGGGTTGCTCTCGGCTGCATTTGCCGCAGTCTCAGGCTCTGAGATTCTCCCAGTCACCTGCTCAGATTCAAGACAACAAATACCAAGCAGGTCTTCTTTGGTGTGTGTTCACTACAGAAGCCCGGAAATGACTGAAGAGCAACTGCAATGCCACTGAGCCGCTATCCCAGCGCCAGGTGTGGTGCTCCGGGCTCTTGCTCCCCAGGGCAGCATGCTGGGGAATCTCTGCTCTGCTCCCAGCTCCTCCTTCCGAGGGCATCATGCTCAGGTCCTCTGCTCCTGCCTCACCCACTGAGCTGTGCCCACATCTGGTGCTCAACACTGGGAAAGCAGATCTCGTGCTGACTCGCTTTCATCACCAGGGTCCATTCAGTTCAGACGATTTAATCTAATTTCAACTCTGTGCCATCATAAATATCACAGCCATGTCAGCTAAGGCTGTCCCCAAGACTCAGGTATGGGACCAAGCCAGCACACTGAATATGCATTTGGCCAAACTGACAACACTGTGGGGTGACAAACCCTACTGAGCCTTAGGCTCCACTACACTTAGCTTATGTGAAGAGATACTCCCTGCCTTTAGGGAATCTCCAGAGCAGATACAATGTGAGCTTGGGAAGAATTGGATTGATTTCATAAGTTTATATTGCATAAATATTTTAATCATGAATATTATGAATCTTGCTTGCCCCAGTTCAATATTCTTCCCTGCTCCCACGGGACCCTGAGAGGAACAAACATGTAGATATTCCAAGAGTACTTGACCACGTTGGATCAACCATAATGTAATCAGTTCTCCTAGTTCAAAAGAGACATGCCAGCATGCCTCCGGGCAAACTGACGTGTCTCTGATTCTAAAGGTAATGCCAAAGTCAATTATTCTGACAGATTTTGGACCTTAGTGGCAGTCTGGCTATATATTCATGGTAACAAGTATTAATGCCATTTCCTACAAATTACATTCTGAACTGCTTTCTGGTTCAGAGATGCAGTCCCTCCCCACTCTGCCAGGGAGACTTTATCTCAAGGAGTCATCTCTGGCATTTGTGAAGCTTGAGCCCTAGGGCCCACCTGAAGATCTGCATTTCAATAGGGTAATTTACCTGGCTTCATCTCTAGAGAGCCCAGCCCAGGATGGGCGGGATGGAAGGTTTAGCAGGCCTCTAACTATAAAAATATTTAGGAGAAAGGAGAAAGGGTTTTTTTTGGCCATTTTGTTTCCTCTTTGCTCTCTACCTCTTCTCTGTTCTCTTCCCTGTTGGGCCTTAGCATGTGGTAGCAGCCATCTTGGCCTAGGATTCTAAACCTACACATGGCAGGGGGCCCAGCTAGAATTTTCCTGTTACTGGATTGTATACCAAAACCTGTGAAGAGTAAAGCCTTTTTAAAACTGCGCTGGGACTAAAACACACACACACACACAGACACACAGACAGACACACAGACACACACAGACACAGACACACACACACACAAAATGTGCTGGATTTCTGAGTTTTCATCAAGTCCCCGCTGGCTTCAGAGGCAGAAGGGAACTTGTTCTCTGATATCTTTGGGGACCCCAGCAGCTCCCTGAAAATGCACCAATTACTCTCGTGTCTTATGACTCAGTTCCTCTCTGTTATTCCTTCCAGTGGTCTGCAAACGCTGAAATCTAACCTCCTGTATCCAAGGCTTCCCAGAAACTCCTCATGTCCCGGGCAGTGGAGCACTTCACCTTTGCACACTTCTGTACCATCTATTTACTGATTATTATTTCAAGGGCTTTGGGGTCACACCCACCAGTGCTCTGGGATCAATCCTGTGGTCCTCAGAGGATGGAATCTAGGATGCCTGTGTGTGAGGTCAGTATCTGTGCAGGTAAGCATCTGTGTAGGTGAGCATCTGTGCGGGTGAGCATCTGTGCGGGTGAGCATCTGTGCGGTGAGCATCTGTGTAGGTGAGCATCTGTGCAGGTGAGCATCTGTGCGGGTGAGCATCTGTGCAGGTGAGCATCTGTGTAGGTGAGCATCTGTGCAGGTGAGCATCTGTGTGGGTGAGCATCTGTGCGGGTGAGCATCTGTGTAGGTGAGCATCTGTGTAGGTGAGCATCTGAGTAGTGAGCATCTGTGTAGTGAGCATCTGTGCGGGTGAGCATCTGTGCGGGTGAGCATCTGTGCGGGTGAGCATCTGTGTAGTGAGCATCTGTGCGGGTGAGCATCTGTGCGGGTGAGCATCTGTGCGGTGAGCATCTGTGCGGGTGAGCATCTGTGTAGTGAGCATCTGTGCAGGTGAGCATCTGTGCAGGTGAGCATCTGTGCGGGTGAGCATCTGTGCAGGTGAGCATCTGTGCGGGTGAGCATCTGTGTGGGTGAGCATCTGTGCGGGTGAGCATCTGTGTGGGTGAGCATCTGTGCAGGTGAGCATCTGTGCGGGTGAGCATCTGTGCGGGTGAGCATCTGTGTAGGTGAGCATCTGTGCGGGTGAGCATCTGTCGGGTGAGCATCTGTGCGGGTGAGCATCTGTGTGGGTGAGCATCTGTGCAGGTGAGCATCTGTGCGGGTGAGCATCTGTGTAGGTGAGCATCTGTGTAGTGAGCATCTGTGCGGGTGAGCATCTGTGTAGGTGAGCATCTGTGTAGTGAGCATCTGTGCGGTGAGCATCTGTGCGGGTGAGCATCTGTGCAGGTGAGCATCTGTGCGGGTGAGCATCTGTGTAGTGAGCATCTGTGCGGGTGAGCATCTGTGCGGGTGAGCATCTGTGCAGGTGAGCATCTGCGTAGTGAGCATCTGTGTAGTGAGCATCTGTGCGGGTGAGCATCTGTGTGGGTGAGCATCTGTGTAGTGAGCATCTGTGCGGGTGAGCATCTGTGCGGGTGAGCATCTGTGCAGGTGAGCATCTGTGCGGGTGAGCATCTGTGTGGGTGAGCATCTGTGCAGGTGAGCATCTGTGCGGGTGAGCATCTGTGTAGGTGAGCATCTGTGCAGGTGAGCATCTGTGCGGGTGAGCATCTGTGCAGGTGAGCATCTGTGCGGGTGAGCATCTGTGCGGGTGGAGCATCTGTGTAGGTGAGCATCTGTGCGGGTGAGCATCTGTGCGGGTGAGCATCTGTGGGTGAGCATCTGTGTGGGTGAGCATCTGTGCAGGTGAGCATCTATGCGGGTGAGCATCTGTGCCGGTGAGCATCTGTGTGGGTGAGCATCTGTGCAGGTGAGCGCCTGTGTAGGTGAGCATCTGTGTAGGTGAGCATCTGAGTAGTGAGCATCTGTGTAGTGAGCATCTGTGCGGGTGAGCATCTGTGCGGGTGAGCATCTGTGCGGGTGAGCATCTGTGCGGGTGAGCATCTGTGCGGTGAGCATCTGTGTAGGTGAGCATCTGTGTGGGTGAGCATCTGTGTAGTGAGCATCTGTGTAGTGAGCATCTGTGTGGGTGAGCATCTGTGCGGGTGAGCATCTGTGCGGGTGAGCATCTGTGTGGGTGAGCATCTGTGCGGGTGAGCATCTGTGCGGGTGAGCATCTGTGCAGGTGAGCATCTGTGCGGGTGAGCATCTGTGCGGGTGAGCATCTGTGTGGGTGAGCATCTGTGCGGGTGAGCATCTGTGCGGGTGAGCATCTGTGTGGGTGAGCATCTGTGCGGGTGAGCATCTGTGCGGGTGAGCATCTGTGCGGGTGAGCATCTGTGTGGGTGGAGCATCTGTGCGGGTGAGCATCTGTGTAGGTGAGCATCTGTGCGGGTGAGCATCTGTGCGGGTGAGCATCTGTGTGGGTGAGCATCTGTGCGGGTGAGCATCTGTGTAGGTGAGCATCTGAGTAGTGAGCATCTGTGCAGGTGAGCATCTGTGCGGGTGAGCATCTGTGCGGGTGAGCATCTGTGCGGGTGAGCATCTGTGTAGGTGAGCATCTGTGCAGGTGAGCATCTGTGTAGTGAGCATCTGTGCAGGTGAGCATCTGTGTAGTGAGCATCTGTGCGGGTGAGCATCTGTGCGGGTGAGCATCTGTGCGGGTGAGCATCTGTGTAGGTGAGCATCTTTGTAGGTGAGCATCTGTGCGGGTGATCATCTGTGCAGGTGAGCATCTGTGTAGTGAGCATCTGTGCGGGTGAGCATCTGGGCGGGTGAGCATCTGTGCCGGGTGAGCATCTGAGCAGGTGAGCACCTTAGCCTCATCCTACTTCTCCAGCTCAGCTCCCTTTCTCCTGCTTCCTTTGGGACCCATAGTGACCCAAGTCCTCTCACCTGTAGTTCCTCCTGTCCCCTGGCCTCCTTCAACCTCTCAGTTAGTAGCTGAATGGTGCTATCCTTCTTATTTTGGACCTGCTGAGCAGAAGCCTCCCTTCCTCAGATGCAAAAGCTGTATGCTGAGCTGGGACAATTCAGCCTCATATTTCTGATTCTGAGAGAAAATAATAGTTAAAACAGATGAATTTTTTTCAGTCTTTCAAAACATTTTGCAATGTCAGGGTCCTGCTATGTGTGAGAGTTGTGCTGTAGCTCTGATCTACCTCCCAACTACCCTAAAATTTAAGGATATTTTGGTTTTGTTTTGTTTTTTGGGTTACATCCAGTGATGCTAAGTGGTTATAATAAAATCCTGACTTTGCACTTAAGGATCACTCCTGGTGGGGAGGTGGGGTGCCACGGCTCCGCGGCACCGGCTCGCGTAGCATGAAAGTGCTCACTGGGCCAGGGGATGGCTTCAGTACTTCCCCTAAAAAGGGACAGTTACCAGACGGTGCTTCCCTAAAAAGGGACTGTCGCCAACAAAGCCCCCTAGACTCCCTTAGTTGTTCCTAAGAATGCTTGGTGTGCAATTAGAGCGCTTGTTTATGCTGAAACTTAGACTCTGAGTAATGGAGAAACTGGACAAGGAGAGAAGCCTGCGGCAACCGTAGTTTTCATTATACACAATTATAGCATAAAACAAAGATAGTATAAAAATGCCAGCCCGCGCGCTGCTTTTGGCCAAGGCCTGAGCTGGCCTCAGGTCCTTGATAAGGAAAGGCTCGTGGCCTTCAGGCCTTTGCTTCCCATCATTAGCGGGAAGGGAGAATTCTTGACCTATGGGTCGAGAGGACCGGCTACCCCCTGTTGACGGGAATGCAGTGATTAGCCTCCCTAAACCTCCTGTGTGAAAAATAATTGGGCCTGTTAAAGTTAACACTTTCTAGTACAAAGTCTTAATAATCTTACAATAATAAACTCTGCATAGAAGTTTTTATTTAGGAGTAGGTTAAGTTAATCTATAATATGTGCATAGAGCTAGTAAGTAATTCTATGAAAATCAAAATAAAAGAAAAATATGTACCTTACTTAAGGCAAATATGAAAGTAAAAACAAAAGACGTCAAAAAACATGTCTGAAAAACAGGCGCAGGCAAAAGGTGGTCATATGTGGTAGACACGATAAACTCCTTTTGTTGTTAAAAAATGTCTCCTTTGCTAAAAAATAACTGGTGTAATTTTGTGTCTGTGCATTTGTTGAACATAAGAAGAAAAGCTTTGCCCTCAGTAAACTGCAGCAGCAGCAGCAGCAGCATTTGACCTCTCTTATGTCTGTGTCTGTCTGTCCATTGCGCCGACGTTCCTGTCCTCCTGATTTCCTCACGCTGGTTACCCCCTGAGACTTAGAGCTCACACCGACTGAGCGTTCTGCGGCAGTGGGGATATGGGATACAATGGATCACAGCCAGGTAAGCAGCATGCAAGGCAAATGCCCTGGAGACAGAGGGTGTTTGCCATGAGCGCAGTTGACCTGGCATCCCATATGGTCCCCTGAGCACTGCCAGGAGTAATTCCTGAGTGCAGAGCCAGGAGTAACCCTTTAGCATCACCGGGGTGTCCCAAAAAAGACAAAAAAATTAAAAAGGCAAAAGCCCTACCTACTGTATTTCACTCCAGCCCCTAAAAATAAGTTTTAAAGTCAAGAGCTTAGTATGTCACTGGTTTTCAGCCAGAGGTGATTTTGCCTCCAGGGTTCATTTGGTGATGACTCGAGTTTGATCAACATAGTTGGGGATGAGGGCAGTGCCCCCTAACAGTGTGAGAGCAAGCAGGCTTAGAATCAAAGGTAATCCGTGCTCCAGAGCCCAGAACCTACAGCAGAGGTAGTCCATGGCCTCTCTCCAACCAAAGGTGTATGGGCCAGTGCTATATGCAGGCGTGGAAGGCTGACAACCACCAACCACCACCTTAGTTCTGTCCATCTCTGGACAGAGGGAAGGATGAGGGCCAGTTCATAGGTATAAAGAGGCTGAAGAATGCTGGCCAGTGTGTGACTATCCAACCACTGTCCAAATACCTGACATTTTCCCATTTCTTCCAAGGTTACTCTTAATTCAAGCATGTTGAAGGACAAAACCCCCTAAACTTCAGGTACATGGGGCACTTTAAAACCCACTGGGGGCAGGGACTCATCTTCCCAAGTGCCAGCCTCTAACCCATGGGTCTCACATCTCACATTGCTCTCACTCAGGTTACTTGTCACTTGTCTTCTTCTTGTTCATCAGTTTGCTCAAGCGGGCACCAGTAACATCTCCATTTGTGAGAATGAGAGCCTGGCAAGCTACCTGAGTCGTATGATATGCCAGATACCAGTAACAATTATAGACCTCATTCCCATGACCTGATGGAAAGGTTTGAGGCTCTTCATGTTTCTGGAGCAAGCAGGTGCCCTTGGGCTCTACTTGCATGAGACAGGACATACGCTGCATTCAGAGATGTTTGTTCCATTGAGAGTGAATGGGGCCTCTGGACCTAAGTTCATTTCTCATGAACATTGTTTTGTTGAGATTCAGCTGTAGACCTATCTTTCCACATTCTCGGTCAAATGAAGATACAAACAAAAAATACAAGCAAATGGAAATACAAGCAGAAATGACAGATCTTAAAAACTAGGTAGGTGAAAAAAAGGAAGGCCTCCGCAGAGAAGAGTAACAAGGGCTGAGGATATCAGTGAGCTCCAAGACAACAGCAGAAGATGGAAAAGAGCTGCAGAATAAACCAACAGACAACAAGAGAAAATAGGAATGAAGTTAAAAGGAATAACCTAAGGATCATTGGGTCCCTGAAGGGCAGGAAGAAAACCCTGAAGAAGAAGCAACTGTCAAAGCAATCATTGCTGAGAAGTTTCCAGAGCTAAAGAGTGCATGCACCCAGATTCAGGAGACCCAAGGGTACCAGCTAAAAAAGAAATCCAAATGAAAATATTCCAAGACACATCCTAATCAGAATGACAGAGATATAACAGAAAATAAAAGCAGCAAGATCGAAGAAAATTATGTACAAAGGAGCATCTCCAAGATTCATAGCAGACTTATCAGATGAAACCCTCTAGGCCCAAAGACAGTGGTTGGATATAGTGAAAAAAGCTAATGAAATGAGCGCTTTACCAACAGTACTTTACCCAGCCAGACTCTCATTAAGATTTGAAGAAACAATACGCAATTTCACAGATAAACAACAACTCAGGAACATCACAGATTCAAAACCAATGTTACAAGATGAATGCAACAGGTTACTTTTAGTCTCATAAACACACCAAACTCCTTCAAAGAGATGGCACAAAAATCACATAACAATAATCTCTCTCAATGTCAATGGGTTAAATGTGCCAATTAAGAGAAAGAGAATGGAAGGATGGACTTAAAAAACTGAACCCAACACCGTGTCTATAAGAAACACATCAGAACAGTCAAAGTAAACACAGACTCAAAGTCAAAGGCTAGAAAAGAATTCTACAAGCATACAAACCTCTCAAAAATGCCAGGATGACCATACTAGTATATGACCACATTGACTTCAGGTTGAAGGTTTTAAGAGACAGTGAATGTCATTTCTTAATGATCAAGGGATCTATACATAAGGAAGAACTCACACTCCTAAACGTATGCGCACCTAAGTAGGGACTTAGTATCAAAATACTTCAAAGTATCAAAATACTTCAAATAACTGCTAATAACACTTGTAAGGACAGGAAAAGAGTGAACCCAAATGAACAGAATCAGAAATGAAAATGGTGACATCACAAGAGAAAAGACAGAAATCAAAAAGATCATCAGAGATTACTTTGAGAACCTGTATGCCATGAATCATGAGAACCTAGAAGAAATGGATAAATTCCTGAAGTCCCATAACCTCCCACGATTGAAACAAGACCTCCAATACCTGAATAAGACTATCACCATAGAGGAAATTGAAACAGTAATTAAAAGTCTACCCAAACACAAAATCCCAGGTCCAGATGGATTCACTGGCGAATTCTACCAAATCTATCAGGGGGAACTACTGCCTGTCCTGTTCAAGCTCTTCCAGGAAATAGAAGAAACAGAAACACTCCCAAACAGCTTCTACGAGGCACACATCACCCTGATACCCAAAGCAGAGAGAGACAACACAAGGAAGAAAAATACAGACCAATCTCCTTGATGAACAGATGCTAAAATCTTCAACAAAATACTAGCAAACAGAATCCAAAGACTCATCAAAAAGATCATACATCATGACTAAGTAGGATTCATCCCGAGAATGCAAGGATGGTTCAACATTTGCAAATCAATCAACATAATACATTATATCAATAAGAGAAAAATAAAAAAAATCATATGATCCTATCAATAGATGCAGAAAAAGTAATTGACAAGATTCAGCACCCATTCATGATTAAAACCCTCCAGAAAATGGGGATTGAAGGAAGCTTCCTCAAGATAGTCAAAGCCATCTACCAAAATCCCACGGCGAGTATCATTCTCAATGGGGAAAATTTGAAAGCCTTCCCCTTAAGATCAGGAAAACGAAAAGATTGCCCTCTCTCACCTCTTTTAATTCAATATAGTACTGGAAGTACTCGCCATAGCAATCAGAAAAGAAAAGGACATTAAGGGAATCCAGATAGGCAAGGAAGAAATCAAGCTATCATTATTTGCAGATGACATGATATTATACTTAGAGAACCCGAAACTCTCGACCCAAAAACTCTTAAGAAGCAACAGATATTTATAGTAGAGTGGCAGGGTACAAAATCAATACCCAAAAGTCGATGGCTTTCCTATATACAAATAACGAAAGAGAAGAAAGGGATATTAAGAAATCGATTCCATTCACAATTGTGTCACAGAAAATCAAATACCTAGGAATCAGCTTAACCAAGTGTGTAAAGGACCTATACAAAGAAAACTATAAAACACTGCTTCAAGAAATAAAAGAGGACACGAGGAAATGGAAACACATTCCCTGCTCATGGATGGGGAGAATTAACATTATCAGGATGGTGATACTCCCTAGAGCTTTGTACAGATTCAATGCGATCCCTATAAGGATACCCATGACATTCTTTAAAGAAATTGAACAAACACTCCTGAAATTCATATGGAATAATAAAGCCCCACGGATATTTAAAAGCAATCCTTGGAAAAAAAAAAGATGGGAGGCATCACCTTTCCCAACCTCAAACTGTACTACAAAGCAGTAGTAATTAAAACAGCGTGGAATTAGAATAAAAACAGACCTGTGGACCTATGGAAAAGAGCTGAGTATCCTGACACCCACCCTCAAAGACATGATCAGCTAATCTTTGATAAAAGTGCAAAGAGTCCAAACTGGAGTAAGGGAAAGCCTCTTCAACAAGTGGTGCTGGGA